>CAUYRH010130803.1:0-16644 GCA_963574655.1 Perodicticus potto | reverse complement strand
TTTTTTTTTTTTTTTTTTTTTTGGTTGCAGCCGTCATTGTTGATTGGTGGGCTGGGCTGGATTTGAACCACCAGCTCAGGTGTACGTGGCTGGCGCCTTAGCCCATTGAGCCACAGGCGCCGAGCCGACCTGCTTTCTTTAAAACCAAGGAAGGAGCTTCCCTTTTGGATGTTTTCTCCTGAAGAAAAAAGGAAAAAAAAAAAAGCCTCCAACCTTAATGAGGTAGCCCATGAGCCATCAGTTTCCTGGATGTGCTGATTAGCTGGTCTCCTCTGAACTCCCCACACAGGGCAGAAGCAGAGCTGATGTGCGGGCACCTGTGTGGCCTCAGCTCTCTGGCTCTTTGACTTGTGACTGGATCACACCTTTTCTCCCTAACTCTCTCCAGGGTTGTAACCCCTTCTCTTTCAGCCCAGCCTGTGTTCTTAAGTTGAGTGTCTGCAAGCTGGCCCAGGCGGTGCCTCCTGCATGCAGAGCCATCTCGGTGGCTCTCCCACAGCTGTGCCTTGTAGGGCGTCTGATCCCCCCTCCTACATTTCTAGAAACATGAGCAAAGCATCAATCCAAACGGATATGGGACAAAATTTCCCAACATGTACACTTAGCTAGCAACACCAGCTCCACACTGAGGCCAAGGCTGTGGCCACTGTTTGAGAAGCTCTGGTGCTCAGCAGGTACACAGGAAGTGGTCTGCTTCCTGTGTCCTAAATTAGCATTGCACATGAACTCATTAAGCAACAGAAGAAATCCCACAGGAGGGGAACCTGCTTGGTTTTATAAAACTCAGGCACTACTAAACTTGACCACAGAGCGAGGCTTTCCAGGGAACATTAATAAACTCTCCCTACCACCAGTTCTTCATGTGGAGTTTCTTCCAATACTCCAGATGATGGAATTCTTCCCCATTCCTAATTTCAAGTACACTGACTAAACTGAAAATGTTCTCAGAGGAGAGAGAGCCCCAAGTTTGTCCCTGCATCCTCGACTCTCACTCAAAGCTCCCGCTTGCTTTCTCTTCCTGGGTGCTACCTCCATCTCTAGCGCCAAAATGCATTCAAGTCTTATCTCAAATATTTAAATCCCTCACCCCCAGCTTCGCCCCTCCGACTCTGGGCATCAGCCACCCTGTCCCCACTGTCTCTCCTCCTCTTCAGGCATCCCAGTAAGATCCCATGCTTCCTCCTTCCTCTGCCCCACACCAACCACTCTTCAGACCTCAGCTTAAACTTCACCTCCTTTGCAGCCCACCTCTTCCTGAGTTAGGAGAGCCTGTTGAGTGCTCCAGGAGCACCTGACCCTCGCTTTCCGTAACACTTGTCTCGCCTTTCTGTTGGCGATGTTTAATCTCCACTCCTTCCCACTAGCATGGGGGCCGCCCGTCTCTCACTCACCATTCTCTCCCCAGCACTCAGCAAGTGCTTACTAAGTGAAAGTGTCACGAGTGAGCACAAGACAAAAACCAGCAGCGCTCCAGTGTTGACCCGCTTATCCCCACCTCTCGAGACTGTCGAAGAGTGGTTCGGAACCAAGTTGGTCTTTCTGACGACAGGGCTGGGGCGGGCCCCAGACTGCACCAGTTATGATATTCCACGGCCCTGTTTCTATCAGCTTTCTAAAGGAGAGTTACTGCAGAAAATCTTCTGTATTTGATCATGCAGCTTTAAGAAAATAATCCCAGAGCTGAAAAATCCCAGAGCTCAATCACTTAGAGAGAAGGGAAAAGGTGAGAGGGGAAGAAGAGAGAGAGGAGAATGGTTCCAATTCAAGATTTTAAGATTCCCAAATTCTGTTTTCGGATTTTTTGGCCTTTAGTTTTTTAAATCCTCTTTGCTAAGTTTTATATAGTTTATTTTCCAACTTCAACTCTTAGAACACTATTTTTGCTTTTCAATTCATTCCTAGTATTTTTCTTCCTCAAGCCAGTCCATTTTGAGCTTGGTAAAATGTGTCTGCACAGACCTTGACCAGAAACACACTTGGCATGAAGGGTGCTGGGTAAAGGTGGGTAGATGGCAACCACTTGGCTGTAAGTTCAGTCCACTGGTGGGCGAGCAGAATCATTCCAAACAAATAAAATGTAGTCTGACCTGATTCACGTTTGAGCTGTTTTACTTCAGTTGTTGTTGTTTAAACTGCCTTTAATTGCTTCAACAGAGAATGAGACTCAAATCCCAGCTCACGTTGAAACATCAGTGCAAGCTGCAGAGGCCCTAAATTTGCAAGTGGTTCTGAGTTGCCCAGTCAGGTAAAGACCAAACCAGCGAGATGTGGGGAATAAAAATAAATCTCACCATACTTTTTAGGTGTATCTAAAATGGAATTTGTGCTCTTTACTAGAATGATACAGATGCAATCCTCAAACTTTCTTCAATAAGCGATACTGGTATTGATTTAAACCATCAAGAGACTGAAGGAGATGTGAGGCCTGTAGGGATCCTGCAGTCAGGGTGAGTTTGGATAAGCTGTGAGCAGGGGAACTGACTCACTATAAAATGCACCTGCCATTGATAATACAGTTAAAGGGAGTGTCACTGCCTGGAATGTCACTGCCTTTCGTGTCACTACCAAGAAGGCAGGAAGGTGGCATCAGAGGAAGTCAAGGCCACGAGAAGCCACTTGGAGCTGAACCGATCATGAGAAGCCCAGGTAGGTTGGATTGGGAGCTCCAGACCCGACTGAGCTTCTAGGACAGCGGTTCTCAACCTGTGGGTCACCACCCCTTTTTAACAATGAAAATACATTGCGGCATTAGGAAGGTTGAGAACCATTGATCTAGGATTATGTGGCAGTGGAGACTGGAGTCCCCAGGAGAAAAAAGAAGTCATAACAGTAGCAATAATGACAGCTGTTAGCTGCTGGCACCCTCTGAATGTCAGACTGGTGCTGCACACAGGGCTCAGGTTCTCCTGTCCTTTCTCACTTTGTTCTCACGACGGTCTCATGACGCATGTGGAAGAGCCACCTTCGTCCTACTGATGTGAAAACTAAGTCTCTGCAGGCTGCTCAGCTGGTGAGTGGGACAGTCAGGGTCCCTCTGGGTTTGCAGGGCCAGCGCACACGTACTCTATACTAAGTGACGCACTGCAGAGCCCGGGTCTTGCTGTCTGGCAGTTCCACTGAGGGCAGACCCACCACGATGCCATCCGGTGACAGCTCAGCCCAGCAGCAGGACCCGGCCAGCCTTCTTTGCTGCCTTAGGGACCCCGGTGCTCAGGAAGGTCCCTGGCGTGCAGTAGGCACACGGTCCATGCCGGCGTTCTTCCTCCACTTACCTGCTGCCCCGTCTGCTGCTGATCCTCTTCTGGCTCAAAGGACGGTATCTTTCAGTTTTGCCCACCGTCCAGGAGGCCAGCCTGGGCTGTCTCCCGGAGCTCCCGCGGGGTTTGGGTGGGCAGCTGGGCTGGTTTGCCTCACACAGGGGATTCTTCCAGTGGCGTATTTTCGTAACTCTCTGCCCCTCCCTCCCTTCCATCAACATGCCAACACACCCTTTAAAAGGCCCTCAGATCCCCCTTCCACCAGACAGAATAACAGTCAGCTAATTAATGGCCTGCCTGCCCCTTCAGTCTGAGAGCATGCTCCCAGTGGTTTAGAGGAATGGGGGAGGTTGGAAGGGAGCGGGGGGACTTAGGGTCCCGGGACTCGACCTCAAAGCTGTCTGGACTTCAAGAGTCAAAGCAAATCTAGGGAAAATGGCAGGTCCTGTTGTAAGATCAGTCTTCCACCAATATGGTACAATTTCATAGCTCATTATTCCTGAGTGTGCCAGAGCACAGTGGGGGCGGGGGGACAGTGATGGAGGCTGGGAGAAGAAACAGGGAGAATCATATGGAAACAATTAGCGGAGCTTTCATTCAAAAAAGCATTAAGGTGCTTGCAGCACCGAGGCTCCAGTGACCCCGAGGCTGGGGCCATAATTCACCAACACTTAATACCGTTTACCCTGCAGATGTTCATTTTATACAGAAATATCAGCTTACCACTTTGAAAAATTAACCTATTGAAGGCTGTCAAATTCTGGCAACCTCATGGGGGTATTATATATTGTCTGTGCAGCTCTGTCTCACATTTTACCCCCTGAATCAGGGACACCTCAGTTAATCGGTAAATGAGGTGGCTAATGAGGGGGTGGAGAGTGGGTGAGAAATGGGAACTCAAATAGAAATGCTGGTTCTCTTAAGGGGAAAACAGCTCTTTTCTTCCATTCTCAAGGGTTTGGGGACACGACACTCCCCCCTGCAACACATACACAGTCTGTATCTACAAGTTCTAAGGCAGAAAGTCCAGATTTAATGAAAAGGAAGTAAAATGAAAGTCCACACCCAGAGAAAGTCTGGCTAAGTGTGTGGCTATGCCTAAATTATAAGCAAAGAAATTTTTATTAGACTGGGGTTTAACGTGTGACTAATAAAGAGAACATACTTGGTTAAATGTTTTCTTGATTTTCTAGGAGAATGTGACTTCAATAAAAAAATCAATGGAGCTGAATTTTTTGCCTATCTAATTGGTATTTGAAATCATTAATACGCAGAGTTTTTAAGGCTGGCAAAAATAAGTACCCTCTCAGAAAGCAGGTAGGAAACTGGTTTAATAAAGCAAAAGCTTTCGGCAGAGCAACTTAGTGACAGCTATCAAAATCCTTAAAAATATGCATGCCTAAGACTCAGCAACTCAACTTAGAGTAATTTTACATTAAAAATAAGGAAGGATATGGAATTTCATACCTGTGTAAATAATCTTTCATAACTTTGTTTTGTAAAAAGGACAAATGGACATAATCTAAAATTATACAATAGACAATTAGTTAAATATGTCACATTATACAATATAATAAAATACAACTATTAAAAATCATACCTTAGAAAAATATCAGCATGAAAGAAATTCAGGTTGATTACACTGTTTTCATTTCTAAGGTAAAGTTCAAGTTTTAGTTGAGCCCTTCACCCCGGGGGGCATGCTAAACACCCCTGCCTTGTGCACATCATTTCAATCTGAAATCTAAAAAACATTTTCAGGTTGAATTATAAATAGAAAAAAGCCAGCTAGCTACAAATCGGAATGTGCAGCATGGTTCTGTTTTTCAAGCTCATGTGTGTGTATGAAGGTAAATTACACTACATTGTGTTAACAGCATCTTTGGCTGTTCAGAGTATATGTCTTCAAACTTCCTTTGTTACATTTGATTCTTCATTGCCCAAGGCAAGTACTGTTGTAGTGCAGGAAAGAGCCGTAAGCCACATTGCCAGGGTAGAAGCATTGTCCTCTGAGTGGTGCCCTCCTTTTCTGTACCAGACTCACTTCTCTAGCCCGGTTGATAATTCCTCTGTCTACAACAGCTCCAGCCTTAGGCCCTGCCAGGACATACAGAGCTCCCTGGCAATGCCGGAGTCCCCCTCTTGCCCTGTCCCTTGGAACAGGGATCATTGACACCCAGCACCCAACGGTGCACACATCAGACCCGAGTAGGGTCCCAGCTTCATGGCATTTGGCTAGCTCTCCTCTCTCTCCAAACTTCAGTGCCCGCTTCTATAAAACAGAAACCTAATGCCTACCTCATACGGTTGCTGCGAGAATTTTTAAAAGTGTGTATAATGAGTTCTGTCATAGAACAAATCAGCTGGTATTAACCCTATTTAACTGAGATTATCTGGTTAATCTCTACTCATTCCACCTGGGCAGGTGCCAGCCCACTAACTCCAGAAGGTGAGAAGTTGTCACATGTTCAGGCCAAGTTTCCCCATGACCAGTAATGCTGCTCCTCTGAGCATGAACAGGCCACTGACAATCACAGTGGGGACAGGCTGGGGACCCCCACGGTGACCTTCTCCAGCTGGGTGTGGAGGGGGTAACATGCCAGTCTCTGATTTCACTCCTGCCGGCAATGTCTTTGCGACACAGAGATCAGGGCATAGGTAAACCAGGAAGCTCGACTCTAAGGAAGGAGCACAGGAAGGAAGAATCTTAGGTCCTTCCAGTTAAACGGAAGCAGAGACAGAGTCATCTGAAGACCTGGTTCAGGCTGCACCCTCGGGAGTGTGAACGGGCGACCTTAGCTGCTCTTCCAGCATCTGGGTTGCCCTCTCTCGGGAGTCCTCAAGTTTCACTACGCATTGGCATCATCTAGTGAGCACTAAAAAGTACCTATGTCTGGATCCTGGTCCCAGAAATGTTAATGCAATTGCTCTAGAAAAATGTTCCTTAATGTAAAACCCACGAGTCAGCAGCCTCCCTCAGGAACTTGGAGTTTCAGCCCTCAGAGCCACATCAGAGTGGCCAGAACTTCTGCAGGTGGAGTCCATCAGGCTTTCCAAGGGTGAATCACAGGCCTAAGGTGGTGGGGCTTGGGAGTCCACAAGGCTGGCCAGCTCGCTAGATGAGTTTGAGAACCAGTGCCGCAGACCCTTCCCTACCCGACCCCTGAGGATTATTGGATTTTTGCACCTCCACCTTTATTTTCATCAAATGAATTCAATGGCCTATTCCTATATTCTTCTGGTTTCTGTAGAAACAGTTTTCTATTATTTCCAGGTGGGGTGGCAGGTTTGCCATTGTACACAGGGCTGGTAAATGCTCTGAGCCACTGAAAAATGGGCCACAGAAAACTGCCCTCCAGCTGCAGCCCCTGGTAAGCCAGCACGCCAAGCAGCTCAGCCTGGACCAAGAGAATAAATCAGCAGAATCAACAGAAGACCTGTCAGCCCTGAATGGGTGGATAGATCAGAAGGCAGTCGGCTCAGCATCTCAGCGATAGCCTTGAGATTTGAGGGCTGTAAATTTAAATCTAAGCTCTTTGTCTTCATGCTAGAGAGCCCAGAGCAGGTCCACGGCCTGTTGGTTTAGATTCAACATAACTTTAAAGGACAGTCATGTTTCCACTGGGAAACAGCATGCTTGATTGAAAAGAACCCAAATCTGGGCCGAATTCTAGTGCTGGCTTTCCTGTGCAGCCTACAGATGCAATGCGCACCAATAGTGTACAACAACACTGTAGTGAACAACATCGCGTTGTGTGCTGAAAATTTGCTGAAAGAATAGACGTTAGGTGCTCTTACCACACACAAATCATTAACTACAGAGGGAAGGATATGTGAGTTTGCTTGACTGTAGTCAGCATTTTTCTATGTATATGTTTACTGAAATACCGTGTTTTAAACCTTAAACATATACAAAAGGAGGGAAGGAAAGAAACACCAACAGCAATAATTTTCTTGTCCCTTCTGGGCCTCAATTTCATCATCTGATTATTCAAGTCTGCTTTCTGTTTAGTGGAGCTTGGACAGGCTGGGAGCTACCCCCAAGGTTGAACATGGTGCCTGAACTTTCTAAAACCCCTTCAGGGCCTGTGTCCTAGAGTCCACACAAGTCCCCTGGAGTCACGATCTATGTGCTTAGGTGACTGAACCACCCCTTATTTGCATTTCTCATTTACAAAGCATGGTTCATAGGATATTTCACTTCACTCACCCTCTTTAGGACACTTTTGTAGGAAATAATACATCCGTATTGTACAAAGGAGAGAGCTGGGGCCGGTCACGGCCACAAACATCCATAAGCAAATAAATACAGCAGCGGAGTTGGCCCTGGAACCCACATCTTCTGACTGCTCCCCCATCGCTGAACTGTTAATTCTAGCGTGTAAAATGCAGTTCCTAGCTCTTTAGTCAAAACAAAACTGCATTTGGAAATTAGAGTGAGAGGCTGGGTGAGAGGCTGTCTCAGGCTTCACAAGTGATTCCAGGGGAGTCGGGCCCCACACCTCCTGGGACCGCCCGGTCTTCTCTCAGATCCCTCAACACTCACTGTAAATTATCTGACATTAGGACAGAGAGCTTTTCATCAGTGTCTTTGAGAAACATTAATGTATAGGAAAGAAAAATCTCTCTTCATAGGGACAAATGTAACCTTATCAGAAATGCTCAGGACAGTAACAGGAAGAGGCGGGATTCTGGAATGTGGAGGGAGGAGCTGGGGGAGAGGGAGGGGCGGGGCAGGGAAGGCCCCAGGGGGCCGTGACCAGAGGCTGGCGGCCAGGACACTATTGTGAGCTGGGAACAAGGGCAAGGAGCCACCCGCTAGAGCTGGCGAGGAGAAGCGCACATCCCCAAATAGCTGCCTTCTGTGCTGCTGACTTGGGCCCTAAGATGGACGTGCACAGACACAGATTTGTGCAGAGTTCACGGCCACCAGGGTGGAGAAAGCAGAATCCTAGCCCCAAAGGAAGAGAGAAACGACCTTCCAGGACGTTGAGTCCATCTCAGGGAGTGGGGGGTCATCTCCCGTGCTGTGCTTGGGACCCTCTGTCACTGAGACCGCCCATCCCACCACTGACACTGCTGTGAAGAAGGAATGCCCCTACTCCTCCCACGACCATCACACACCCAGGGGCTCCTGACCAGACCACATCAGCCCACTTGTCAGCCGGAGGAAACCTTTGACAGCTCAGTTTCAACCTCTTCATGGTCCAAGCTGCTTTCTCTTATCCCACCTCACCTCTTCACACAGGTTACTCTCATGGTGCCCACAGAGAACAGCTGGCCGTCTTGACACGTGGCAGAAGCAATGGGGCACGAGAGAGGACGACCCAGACATATTTATCTGCCTCACAGGAACGCGGAGGGCAGAGAAAACATTCCCAGCCTCTCATTATGCCCTGTACAAAACACTAAAAGCCCTCGTTTAGATGTCTGATTTGGGTCTTGAAAATTCCGTTTAATGTGGTGTGTTTGTCTTTACGTACAGCCATGCACATGTGTTCCTAGAATTCCTGCAGAATAACCTGCTTTCCTTGCCATTTCACTCTGGTTTTAATTGTCGTCATGAATAGAGCCTTCCGTACATCCTCCCATAATGTTCTTCTCCACCTTTAAAAGTCTTTAATCTTCTTTCTCCGCCTCATACGTCCTGAAGTTAAATGATAACACAGATTGGGATGTCATTCCAAAAAGCCCAAAGCCCTGCAAATCTCAGACACACGGCCTCAGAGATGTCTCCCTGGGCAATTAAAAGATAATGTCAGTGGGGCTGGAGAGTGTGACAAGCTAATGGTCTCCTGCTGCCAAAGAAGAGGCCTTTAAGAAACTGAGACATTATTTTCAAAGCCGGAGCCCATTATGCTGTCACAGCACCCTCCTCCAAGGACTTGGCTGCCATTATGCCCAGTGATTAGAACAATAAATAAAAAAGAGGCACTGAGGAATAAGAGCAGATTTCTGCAGCTAACCAGCAAGCCAGCTGACCTAACTGGCTTAGTTAAGCGTGAGGCTGAGCAGACACATTTAGCCGTGGGCACGTGTGTCCCAGCCACTGAGTCCACCCACGTTGTCTTCGGGAACCCCATCCATGGCTTTTCTTGCAATTGAGGTTTTAGTTTCTCTAAAAACAGTGGTTCTCAATGGTGTACATATACCACAATTTATTAATCCATTCATGGGCCTATGAGCACTTGGGCTTTTTCCATGACTTAGCAATTATGAATTGGGCTGCAATAAACAATCTGGTACAAGTATCTTTGTTATAATGTGATTTTTGGTCTTCTGGAGGAAGGTCTTCCTTCCAGTAGAGGAATTACAGGATCGAATGGCAGGTCTATTTTTAGATCTCTAAATATTCTCCAAACATCTTTCCAAAAGGAACGTTATTAGTTTGCATTCCCACCAGCAATGTAGAAGTGTTCCCTTTTCTCCACATCCACGCCAACTTCTCTGGTTTTGGGGTTTTGCGATGTGGGCTAATCTTACTGGAGTTAGATGATATCTCAAAGTAGTTCTGATTTGCATCTCTCTGATGATTAAGGATGGTGAGCATTTTTTCATGTGTCTGTAGGCCGTGCGCCTGTCTTCTTTAGAGAAGTTTCTCTTCAAGTCCCTTGCCCACCATGAGATGGGATCACTTATTCTTTTCTTGCTAATACGTTTGAGTTCTCTGTGGATTCTGGTTATTAAACCTTTGTCGGAGGCATAACCTGCAAATATCTTCTCCCATTCTCAGGGCCGTCTGCTTGCTTTACTTACTGTGTTCTTGGTTGTGCAGAAGCTTATAAAAAAATTAATAAAAACAGTGGTTCTCAACCTTCCTAATGCCACAAGCCTTTAAGTGACCCACAGGTTGAGAACCACTACTTACAACTAGACTTACTGTTGTCATCTAACTCCTACCCATCCTTCAATCCCTTACTCAGAATTCTTTGAGGAATCTACTCAATCCCTCCAGCCCACAGACACCCTTCTCTGAACCCACTAATTTTCTACCTGTTATACTCTTTGTCATCATCATAACCTTCTTTATAACACCTTTGCATGGTGGGCTCTTTCTCTACCACTGCTTAATTTCTTGGGAAATAATGTTTACCCAACTGGACTGCAAATTACCAGCCAACAGAGATTCTATCTCACACATATTTGTATACCCTTAAATTTCAGTGTATACCCTTGATCTGTATCTGTTCAGTGGTGAACTTTTTGTGGACCTCTCTCTTTAAATAATGACGGTTGGGAAGATGTTTCCCATGAGTCTTCAGTGAGTCAGGCCAAGATGCTTCTCTGCTCCAGCGGGTAAAGCAAAAGAAATCAATGTCGTCAAACATGTGATCACCAGGATGTGGTACTGAGACAGAATAAAACAGTCCTTAGTGGTTGGCTGGCTCAGCTCCCGTTTTTGTGTGTCACTAGTTAAATATTCTGTCCCTTTCTGACGCAGTATAACCCTAAATCATCTGGGCCTAGTGTCCAGGTAATTTGTCAACTGATCAGTTGATTCTGACTTAGTTCTTCTAATTTTTTTGTCTGTGAATTGAAGAAAAGAGGGTGGTATTTGTTGATACTGCCTCCCTACAGAATTCTCTGGGCAAGTACTTTGAATTTTAATCTTCTGGGGACTTTCTCCTTTTATGTATAGACTTAGTTTGTTTAGTTATTTGGCTACTTACTAGCCTTGTCACAATGCAGAAAGATAAGCACATATGAAAATCTGAGCTAGAACTTGTTAGTGTACGTTCTTTGTAATCTCTAAAATTTAAACCCATTCTGTTTCCTTCTAACATTTCAAATCACTTCAAAAGTGTTGAATTGCTTATTGTCAGAGGAGACTCTATCCCAGGGGCAGTATTTTCTCTTATATCAGTGGACTAGGAATAAGAACACTTGAGGTATATTTCTCCTTTACCACTGATTTTGTCATATTTTTGGAATACATTTGCTCATGTTCTTACTTTAGAAAATCTAGACGGGATATGCAATCTATACCCAGTGACTTCTTTTGAGCACTTGAGAAGGCAGGCATTTTATTTTATTTTATTTTATTGAGTGGTTGATCAGTTTACAATTACGTGGCATCAACAGTAGATAGACAGACCAAGGCAGAGAAACAGAACAACTGTCCTAGGCTACCTGGAACTACATTCTCATCTTTTGAGTCCCAGCATTACAGCCACGAATCTGCCACTGTCAAGTCACATTGTTGTGTATGTAGAACATCAGAACCGTGATCAGGCCAGCAACCTCAATTCAGCGTCACCTACTTACCCTGGTTTCTCTGCCACCTTAAGCATTTTGAGAAAATTATTAGAGTTTAAGTCATACAATACAAAAAGCTAGTAAAACATTGTCCCTGTGTCAGTTTCAACTTTATCCCCAAATGCCAACAGTAAGGATATCCTCATGAGCAGCTGACCTTGAGACTCTGACTACTGTGAAGCTGTAGAAACCACACCACTTCTGAGATTCCTGGCCCAAGCAGAAATACGAAAACCTAAGCATGGTAGGTTGAAACATCATCGCTGTCTCCCAACCCTGAAATGGGTTGCAGGTGTTTGTCTCCAAGATGAGAACAGATAATGAATAAAACATGCCTGGAGCTTTGTGCTCAGAAAATGTGACGAGCCTGAATCTGATGACTCCAGGAATGAGATGAAATATGAGTTTGAGCTCATCTGCAAAGCTCTTAACGAATCCAAGATGCTGGAGCTGGTGTCGCGGCTTGTGGACAGCCTGCCTCAGGTTTGTGGGAGGACGATGGGGACAGAAAGATCTGGAAGGGATGCGAAGGGAGAAAGAAGCAAAAAGGTTGAAACCAAGTTTTGTTGGGGGCTCTTTAAAGTGAGAGACCTCCTTGGAAATCTCTTTGAAGACTAAACATGACCTTTGTTTTGGAACCAGAAGAAAAAAGACAAGGACAAAAATGCTCGGCAGATCCACGTATTGTATAAACATGCCAAGATTTATGGACTCTGATGCTATTACATTTCTATATCATTAGCGACTCCACTTTAGCTTTGGGTAGTAAAATAGAGACAATTCTTATCGTAATTTAATCTAAAATTGAACATTTAACGCCAAATCATCTGTCACCTAAAAAGTTATATTTACACATACGGAAAGCAAGATAACCTTTTACAACTATGACTATTTTCCCCCCATGGGAAGTTGCTTTATTTCCCACATGTGTGAGAGCGGATCTTTTAAAGAGAGAGATGGGTTGACGTTAAGATGTTAAATTCTGTCTCAGATTGTCTGTCACGTTTCTGTCGAAATTCCAGTTGCAGGTGTGGGGAAAGCCCAGCAGGGGTCGCTGCAACACTGCTCAACTTCAGCAGGTTTCTTACCGGCGATGCCTGGGCCTCCAAACCTGTTTGTGAACTCTGCATGCTCCACGAAGTGCTCGCTCTCAATCTTATCTCTTGGTGTCTTCAAGGAAAGGCACTAAATTGTGACCCTAACTTAATCCCCTGTATTTGGGGATCTGGAGGGAAATGCAGGCGCTCTGCGTGCGCGCGCGCGCGCGCTCGCACACCCAGAAGGAAAAGCCGGTGGCTGCGCCCCCTGGCGGTCTACGCGGGTCCGTGCGCCTTCCTGGAAAGCCCGGGCGCCCACCTGTCAGGCGCTTGCTGAGCTCCTTCTGCGGCCCCAGGGTGTGTCCAGGCGCCGCCTCTGCAGTTTTGACTCTTCCGTGATAAAAGCTTGAAAGAAGCTGGCTGAGACCGTATATAACATGCAGAAACGATTTCCTACAGTGGGATAACGTCTAGTGCTACCATTTATTTAATAATATGAAATTCACTTTTCTTTTGTGAGCCTCAGATTTTTAATTTCCCCAAGTAAAATGACAATAACATCTACCTTGAGGGGTTATACTGTGGCTAAACTATGAGACAAACTAAAGAATGTTTGATAAAACATTGTGTGATGCCGGGGGTACAAGGGGGCGGGGGGAGGTTATCAATACTACTACATTATAGCCCTGATTCCATTCTGTACATATACCAGTCTGGCCCCATCAGTCCAGAAGTTCATAACTGATTTTTCTTGTCAGTCTAGACTGAACTCCTCATAATCATAACATTTTTTGTCTCCTTAACCAAAACATTTGGCATAATGTTTGGCACACTGTAGTTGTTCCAAAAATGGTTTGTAAAATAAATATTGTTCAGTAAAGCAAAATATTACATTTTTAAAGATAAATCTTCCATTCCATTTATCTACTTGTTCTTAGGATCAAACCAGAGAACAGTGTAAAATTCAGACCCTTTGGGGGGCAGGGGCATCACAGAAATTCTAAGGTACTTTCCTAATTTACTACAAACCAATTAAGACATTTAATGAGAACAAAATATACTCAAAGTAGTACTGGGTAGTACTGGATATATGCTATGGGCGACAAAAATTATTGCATAACAGTTATCTTAAGAATTTTAAGGACCAAATTGAGAAATCTTGCAAAGAGAGAGGAGTTTAAGAATAAATATAAGAAATATCTAGCAAAGACCCATCAACCAAAATTCAAGCTCCCACCTGCAGAGTGTAGTGTTTTTCAGGAGGGGCTCTCCAGCCAGGGGCTACATTTCCCATCACCTTGTAGGTGAAGCTACGTGACAATGTCTATTCCAATGCAAAATGAGAACAATGCACATCTGTCATTTTGAAAGCAAAATGGGACAGCTTCTGTGGTCTGGTAGCTCCAGAAGACTCCAGAGCCTTGGGCGTGTGTAGAAGAGCAGAGTGGAGGAAGCCTGGGTTCCCGAATCACATGTGGAGGAAAGACATCTACTGGCTGGAGCCTGCACCAGACGATGTCATAAACAAGAAATAACCTTGAGTTAAGCCACTGAAATTTTGGAATTTGTTAGAGTAGCGAGGTGTCATCCTAATATAAGACATAACAAATCACCACCTGATTTTCAAATTAAACAGCAAACATCAAATACTTTGCACTTGGAAAAGGGAGTAATCACTATGGGATGAAGTGGGCTACAAGCTTTCTTGAAGAGACCGAGTTGGATCTGAATCTTACAGAGCAGGGACATACCCTGTATGGGGGTATGAGCACGGACACTAGTGCAGAGGGTTGAAACTCACTGTGGGGACGATGAGGGGGGTGACTGTGCTGACTGCCACGCTGCCCTCACTCCACCGCTGTCACTGAACGTCTGATTGCCCGGCCACATCTTTAGCTTGACTGTCGTCTCTAGGATACTATAGGCTATAATACCCCCTTCGCTTATGTCTCCTGTTACAAGAATTAGATGTTTCATTCTCTCCGCAAAGCCAACTTGGATCTGGAAGAATTTCTTGTGCCAGCTGCACAGGAACTCGAAGCGCTTGTTTCAATGTATTTTTTCACTTGTGATTTCTGGTATTAGTGATGCCACAATCAGACATAAGTATGAAAACTCAGAATTACTTAGTAAAGTTAAAACCCTCTGTATTTTAGCGTCTTCAGAGCATGAAGAGTTGGTAGATTCTATATCCACCTGTGCAGATGTCTCGCCACTCACCAATGGGGACAGAGTGTCTCCATTTGTACTCCTCGCCTTTGTATTTCTCTCTAAAACAAAGCCTTGACTCAACAGAAACACAGACTTGTGGATTAGAAGAGAATGGGATGACAGAGCTCATATAATTCAGCACTCTCACTTTGTATTAGAATCATTTGTTTCTCTTGTTAAGAACCAAAGATTGTGAAGTGACACATCCAATTGAAGATAGCAGAAAATCAATGGCGAAAATCCCATGAAACGTTAAGTTAGGTAGGTTTCCATTGCAAGAGACAAACCAGGTAAAGGAGAATAAAAAAGCAATGAATAATGAGGATTCTAAAACATCTCCTAAAGTCCAGGGAAATTTCTTAGAGAGGCTCGATTTTAACGACAAGTGAATCCAAGTGAATCATCAAGTTTTTCCTCCTGGTCTGCAGGCTGCTTTTCTACCTTAGGCTTCTGTTCAGCACAAGCATCATTTCCCCAGATTCCTGTAAACACAGCGGGAAATTGCCACTGCCAGGAGATCTCAAGCTTATGTCTCAGTTCAAGAGACTAGATGGATTATTGTGAGTTGGAATCATTTAGTCCCCATTCCAAACACCAGGGTAGGAATCTGACAGGAGCAATGAAATTTGACCAGAAGTGTGAGGGAGTAAGCTCTCTGTGTGAGGAGAGCTGGGGGTTCCTGGGAGAGGGGGAGAGCACTCCCAGAAATGGGGAAACCAACCAGCCAGACAGCCAGCTGCAAAGGGACTTATGGAAGGAAACACGAGGAGTTAATGCAGAAAATACAGCAGAATAGCAAGAGGCCAGACACCCCAGGAATATGAGTTAGTGGAAGAGAAAGGCGCAGAGCCAGCTCCTTAACCCAGCACTGGGAGCTGTGCCCTGGATGTTTCTTTCTCATCTCAGTTCTCGAGGGAGTATTTCAGTCCTTGAAACTGTTCTAGATGGGAATCTGTCTCAAATGTCCAACTCATGGCATAATTTTCCCCTGAGATTCCAAATACCAATCTCCAGGATCATTTTAGACCATTATCAGTTCCTAGGCACTGGTTTGTTTTTTTTTTTTTCTGTTTCATGTAGACATTGTGTGTATTGTTTAACACAGATGGTCTCCTGTCAAAATGACGACGTGCGAGAGTTGTCAAAGCAGATGCCAAATTGTACAATTTGGTACGGATGGTGCTGGGAAGGAGAAAGACGCATTTGTCACTGGGTTAAACTCACACTGCCTGAATTTGTTTAAAAAAAAAAAAAAGTGAATCCCAAGTGTTGATCGGAGTTTACCATCCTCTGGAGGTTGGATTTGTTGCCAGGGCAGCTGAGAATGAGATGAAATAGCAATAGTTAGCAAAGCTGACATTTCTGTTTTAGCCTCAGCCACAAGTGACACCGTACAGGGTCTGAACGCAGAAGCTTAGATTTTGCTTTACACTTTATCTTTTCACGGGCTTGATTAATTGAATGCTGTCTATGGAATTCCATATAACTTGTATATCCGAGTGATGATGGAATTGCCCCTGGAGAACTGCAGGCCAGGAGACATATTAGCAGGAGGATTGCTGCTCTCCATGGCTCCCAGATTGGAGACTCAGTGTGAACTAGTAGCACAGAAACATAACTGCCTCTCCAAACCCAGCTGCTTCACATGGTTGGAATTTGACTGGTGGCCAAACTTTGATGCCCAGAATAACACCCTTCCTGACCAGATTTCTTTCTTTCTTTTTTTTATTAAATCATAGCTATGTACATTAGTGCAATCAAGGGGTACAATGTGCTGGTTTCATATACAATCTGAAATGTTTTCATCAAACTGTTTAACATAGCCTTCATGGCATTTTCTTAGTTATTGTATGAAGACATTTGTATTCTGCATTTAGTAAGTT
>CAUYRH010130802.1:0-12709 GCA_963574655.1 Perodicticus potto | reverse complement strand
GGCCAAAAGTTAGGCCTTTTTAAAGGAGGAGATGGGGAAAGACCGGGAGAGGAACGGAGAGAGCTTCTCTCTCCCCACTTGAATTCTCTCCCTCTACCAGGAGCTTTAGTGTTTTCTGTATTCTTTTCTGTAAATCAATTCTGTCTTACCACGGAGGGGTGGGGGTGGGGGAATAATGTAATGAAGAATAATAAAATACATGTATTAAATAAAAAATAATAATAATAAAAAATAAAAATGAAAAAAAAACCCCAAAAGTTAGGCTTTTTGCACCAAGCAGTCAACCAAGTTGTGAATGGAAAGGAGAAGTTCTTCAAGTCATTTAAAAGAGCTACTCCAGTGAACATATGGATGATAAAAATGCAAAATAGCCTGATTGTTGATATGAAGAAAATCTTAGTTATCTACATAGAAGATCAAACCAGCCACAACATTCCCTTAAGCCAACACCTAATCCAGAGCAAGGCTCTAACTCTTTAATTCTGTGAAGGCTGAGAGAGACAAGGAAGCTGCAGAAGAAATGTTTGAAGCAAGAAGAGGCTGATTCACAAGGGTTAAGGAAAGAAGCCATTCCCAAAATATAAAAGTGCAAGTGAAGTAGCAAGGGCTGATGTAGAAGCTGCAGCAAGTTATCCAGAAGATCTAGCTAAGATCACGGATTAAGGTGGCTACACTAAGCAATACATCTTCAGTGTAGACGAAACAGCCTTCTTTTGGAAGAAGATGCCATTGCGGACTTTCATAGCTAGATAGGAGAAGTCAATGCCTGGCTGTAAAGCTTCAAAGGACAGGCTGACTCCTTTGTGAGAGGCTAATGTAACTGGTGACTAAATTGAAGCCAATGCTTGTATGGCTCATTTACCATTCCAAAAACCAAAGCCCTCAATAATTATGTCAAACTGACTCTGTCTGTACTCTCTCAATGGAACTTCAAACAGTTGACAGCTCATCTGTTTACAGTATAGTTTAACAAATATACATATATATTTTGTTGTTGTTGTTGTTGTTGTTGTTGTTGCAGTTTTGGGCCAGGACTGGGCATATGGGGCCAGCACCCTACTCCTTGAGCCACAGGTGCCACCCAGTTTAACAAATATTGTAAGCCCACTGTTGAGACCTATTGCTCAGAAAAAAGATTGTCTTCAAAATATCACTGATCATTAACAATGCACCTGGTCACCCAAGAACATCGAGAGAGAGGTACAAGGAGACTATTATTGCTTTTATGCCTAATACAACATCCTTTCTGCAGTTCATGTATCAGGGAGTAATTTTGACTTTCAAATTGTATTATTTCAGAAATAGATTTCATGAAGCTGTGGCTGCCTTACATAGTGATTCCTCTAACAGATCTGGGCAAACTCAATTAAACACATTCTGGAAAGGATTCACCATTACAGATGCCATTAAGAATATTCATGATTCATGTGAGAAGGTCAAGTAGCAACATAAACAGGAGTTTGGGAGAGGTTGATTCCAACCCTCATGAATGACTTGGGAAGAAGTAAAGTCAGATGTGAAAATAACAAGGGAACTAGAATTAGAGGTGGAGCCTACATATATAATTGCTGCAACCTCATGATAAAACTTGAATGGATGAGGAGTTGCGTCTTATGGATGAGCAAAGAAAGTGGTTTCTTGGGATGAAATTTACTCCTAGTGAAAATATTATGAACATTGTGGAAATGACAGCAAAGGATTTAGAGTATCAACTTAGTTGATAAAGCAGAGGCAGGGTATAAGATGATTGACTCTAATTTCGAAAAAGTTTCTGTGAGTAAAATGATATCAAACAAACTTCCATACTGCAGAACAATCTTTCAAGAAAAGAAGAGTCAATCTGTGTGGCAAATTTCATATTTGTCTTGTTTTAATAAATTGCCACAACCACCTCAATCTTCAGCAGCCATCACCCTGATCACCAGTGGCCATCAACAGCAAGTAAAGATTCTCCATCAGCAGAAAGAGTCCAACTTACAGAAAACTCAGATAATTGTTAGCCTTTTTTAGTAATAAGGTATTTTTTAATTAAGGTATGCACATTTTTTAGACATAACGCTATTGTATGCTTAATAGACCACAGTATAGTGTAAGCGTAACTTTTATATCTGGGAAACCAAAAAAATTTGTGTGACTTACTTTATTATAATATTCACTTTATTGTGGTGGTCTGGCACTAAACCCCAAAATATAACCTGTATCAACATCTTAGTAAGTCTTCTGATCCATGAACACGGTATGTTTTCTCATTTATTTATGTCTTCCTTAATTTTTTTCAACAATGTTTGGTAGATTTCAGTAGAAAAATCTTATAATTATTTTGTTATATTTATTCCTAAGTATTTGTTGATACTATTGTAAATGAAATTTTATTCTTTTTTTTATTAAGTCATTTGTACATAGATCATACATACATTTATGCCATTATGGGATTCGATGTGTTGATTATTTGTACAAATTGGAGTGCTTACACGCTACTAATCAACATAGCTTTCACCTCATTTACCCAATTACAGCATTAAGACATTTGTGTACTACCTGATCGATCCAACTTGTACTTGCAATATGCTGAAATTTTATTCTTAATTTCATTTTCAGATTATTCATTGCTAGTGTATAGAAGTATAATTGATTTTTGGAAATGTAACTTGTATCCTGCACCTGGCTAAACTAATTTATTAGTTTTAATATGTGCTGTTGTTTTTCTGGATTACTTGGAATATATGTGTATACATGTATATATTCTATGTATATGATCATCCCATCTATGAATGAAAGTTATTTGGCTTCTTTTCCAATCTGGACATATTTTGTCTTTTACTCTTCTCTGATTTCCTTGGCTAGAACAACCCAAACCATATTGAATAGAGTGGTAAGAGCAGTCATTCTTGGCTTGTTCCTGATCTTAGGGGAAAGCTTTTAGTCTTTTACCGGTAAGTATGATGTTAGCTGTGGATTACTATTATTTTTTTATAGTTGCCCTTATCAGGTTGAGGAAGTTTCCCTTCTATTCATGTTTTCTTGAGCATGTTTATTATGAAAGGATGTTGGACTTTGTCAAATAATTGTTCTGGATCTATTCAGACAATCAAGTTGTTTGTCTTTTGTTCTACTCATGTGGTTTATTATATTACTGCTTTTGAATTTTGATTCTACCTTGCATTCCTGGAATCAACCTCACATAATCCTTTTTTATGTGATACTGGATTTAGTTTCCTAGTATCATAGTTTCCTAGTATTGAGGATGTTTGCTTCTGTATTTGTAGGGATTTTAATTTGTGGTTTTCTTTTCCTGTGATGTCTTTGTCTGGTTTTGGTATCGGGATAATACTGGCCGCGTGGAATAAGTTGGGAAGCATCTGCTCTTCTTCAAATTTTTAGAAGAGTTTCCTAATTCTTCTTTAACTGCTTAGTTGAATTTATCAGAGAAGACATTGAGTTTTTAGTATATTCACAGAATTGTGAAATGATCACTAGAATCTAATTTTAGAGCATTTTTATCACCACACAAAGAAACTCCGTGCCCACTGGCAGTAACACCTCACCTCCCTCAGCCTTAAGCAACCAATACTCTACTACTTCTTATAGATTTGCCCATTCTGGATGATTCATATAAATTAAAATGTACAATATGTGGCCCTTTGTGACGGGTTTCTTTTATTTAGAAAATTGCTTTCAAAGTCCATCCATTCACGCGTCCGTGTTTCATCCCTTTTTGTTGCTGAATGATATTCCACTGTATACTACATTGCTTTTTATCATCAGTTGAGGGACATTGGCTGTGCTCACTTTTTGCTATAATGACTAATCCTACCATGAAAATTCATGTACAAGTTTTTGTATGGATCAGCAATGTTTCAATTTTAAAAGATATTTAAAAAATTTTTTAGCCAGCATTTTAGTTGTTTTCATCAACTTAATTTTCCAGAAACAGAAATCAAACTGTGCTTTTATCACTCCGCTTGCACTGCCTAATTGAAGCAAGAAATGTGGCCAAAGGATGTGGTGGCCTGGCATCAAGAGACTCTAGCAGTTTCCTAACTGAAGGTTTTTTGCAGAGGAATATAGGGCCCTAAATGAAGGAACAAAGAAATCTATCCATCCATATAGCTCATTCATTCATTAACTAATAGTTTTGAGCATCTACCATACACAGGCCAGATATTAGGTGGTGGCTGCAGATTCAAACAAATGCAAGACAGACCTGGTCTCTGCCCGTAGAGAGCTTACTTTTGTACAGGAAACAATCAAACAGGCAAATTGCACACTGTACAATAAATGCAATAAGTAGAGAAGAACTGGGGCCCAGCTGTGCAAAGAGGGGGGCTCACCACTTAACGTGGATAGGGCAGGAGGTAAGGCAATGGGAGCTACAGAAGGACTTCGTTGTGTGTTTGTGGGGTAGGGGGATGACGTGGGGGTGACATTCCCCTGGACCATTGGTAGTCCCTCATCTCTAGGGACCCTGATGGAGCAATAACTCTCAAAACCTAGGCCCATCTTGTGATAGAAATAGCCACAATGAGCTCTGTGTTTGAAAGACACAAAGCAGGTGCTCCATACACCTAAGTGTGTGCACATACTAATGAATCCATGCTAAACTGAACTGTGCACCCCAGATGATTCGGATCTAGATGTCTTCCTAGATTTGAAAACTACTGCCAGATAACTTTCTTAAGAGCAGAGAGGAATTAGGGAGTATAGAGCTTGCCTTCAGGTCAATTCTCTAGACTGCAGGGCTGTCCCGTGAAAGTTTCTGCCGTGGTAGAGATGTTCTTAACCTGTGCTTTCTTATAGCATAGCCACTAGCTGCATGTGGCTGCTGAGCACTTGAAATGTGGCTAGAGCGACCGAAGCACTGCATTTTCATCTCACTTCATTTTAATTAATTTAAATTCAAACTGTTATATGTGGCTAGTGGCTATTGCACTGGACAGAAAAGCAGAACCCACTACCCTTATTTATGAATGAATTTATCAAAAAGCTTTTACCTTTCTTGTTCCTTACTGTCTCTTCTGATCCTCACAACAGACTTGGGATCTCATTTTGCAGGTAACAAAACAGTTCTGAGAGGTGCCCCACCTAATGACTGAGCCGGGCCTACAGTCCTAGGCTCCTAAACAGTTGAGAAGAGTGATGTTTTTGCCCTCCAGACATCACAGGATGACTGAGAGCCCCAAATAATCTCTCTCCTCATTGCCATGAAGGGTTGGACTGGAGTCTGGAGTATCATTTTCCAGCCCAGATCCTAGAGAGATGGTGGCCATTCCCATGGCAGGGCACTAGAGAGGGCCAGTGTCAGAGCTGCAAGTTAGGACACAAGGTCATTCATTTCCTTTCAGCGATTATCTTTTGTTCAGGATGCCAAGATTTCCCAGCACATCATCTTTCAAAGGTGGAACAGATGTTATTTCCACCTGTTTCCATCTTGTTCCAAATGTGAAACATGATGATATTTCCATGTCATCTTCTCGCACTGGCTCCAAAATACCTTTCCCTGGGGTTTAAATCCACTAAGTCCAGTGTTTTACCCTAAAGTTATTTTGAGGCAAATTTCCAAAAAACCATTAAGCCTCATGAGTTGTTTTCTGAAAGGTATGAAAAGGAGAAGGAAAGACCAGGAGACTGATGGTAAGAAGAACAGGTCACTGATAAGGGAGGAGGAAAATAAACTGAAGACAAATCTCAGCTACTAGCCCAGCTCCTCTTCTACCACGACAAGAACACACAAGAACGTACACAAACTCCATTATCCCGCCTGGCTGGAAGGGGTGGTGGGAGGGTTGGATCAAGGCTGCAGTCTCTGATTTTTAATATTTCCATCATATCTCAAGAGGAAAATCTCTCTCCCTGGGACTTAAGCCACTTCTTTCCTATTTTCCTGTTAGATTTGTGAACAAGGTGGACAGGGAGACAACACCAACTGCGTTCTACCAAAAACAGCCTCAGAGAGCCCAGCGGCCTGGTCAGCTCACCGACAGGAGCAGGTTTAGATGGGTCTGTGAGACTCCACCTGACCACGCAGGGTCGTGCAGGTTACATACTGCCAAGCTGTAAGAGGTGACACGCACACAGACACTTCCCTAGATATGAATATTTGCAGTTTTCTGGCAAATTGCACCAAAAGGTAGGTGCCATAGTGTCCCTGGCATGGCTGCAGTCAAGTGGAGCCATCATAGGCTGCTCCAGAAGCTCAGGGGAGATCCGGCTTGAGGGCCGCGCCTGCTCAGTCGGCCTCCTCAGGCAAATTCCAAAATCCACTGGGAACCTTGTGACTCTCAGCCAGGTCTTTAGGTCGGGATAGAGGCTAGAGGTCAGGAGAAGATGCCTTTGATGAAGAAAAGTTTGCAGAAACCAAAGCAAACCAACAAAAAGCTCTACTTCTAATTGACCAGAAAGGGGCAGAAGCACCCATGGGTGACAAAGTGCACGGCTCTGGAGCCAGGCAGACTATGGGCAGACCTGGGCTCCATCACTCACTAGCTGCTTTATAGGCAGTGAGCTCCCTAACTTCTCAGACGCATAGTTTCTCATATGTAGAGGGTGAGGGGACACACTCTGTCAAAGGCGCTTGTGATGATTAAATGAAATAAAGCATGCAGAAGGCTTGGCATGGTGCCAGACTATGGGTGACACATGCTATGGGTGTCAGGTTGGTAGTCACAGGTCTCAGCCCGGATGCCCGAGGCTGGAGATCAGGAAGCTGCAGACCTGGATCTCAGAACTCCTGTGCATTCCCGATTGCAGCCCAAGGGGTCTAGGCATCCAGGCAACAATGGACCTCATTCTCACCAAGGCTCACCCAAGCAATCCACCCAAAATTCTTAACAAGAAGGTTTTGGAGGAGAGAAAATCTATAAGGAGTGCCGAGCATCCCCGCAAGTTCCACCAGGTGTGCCAAGAATGCGAGTCCCTGATTGCTCTTTACCCAGACCATTTCTCAGAGTTGTGTTTGCGATCTTGAGGGATGAGGTCATGTCTCCCTCTGGACAAAGAGCAGGCTTGCTCACCAGGCAGTGTAAAAGCAGTGGGGCGCGTAAGCTGTGACACAAACCGGCTGCATGGACACCACCTACCTGGGCCCCCTGCTTTGCCCCATGGAACTTGGGGACAGGAAAAGCTGATGCCACCATGGTGCTCATGCTGCTTGCTGTGTTATAAATAACAAAGTCTTTGTCTCTGACCCATGAGTATCATGCCTTCTATCAGCATCCATGTAACATTAAACAGACTTGCTTATTACACCGGAAGTAGGGTAAAATTACAGACCCTGACTGGGGCTTTTGGAATCTTGTGGTTGGGAGATTTGTCATGTAAAAAATTTTAACTTTGAAGCTGCATCTGACTATCAAACACACTAGAGGTGGGGTGAGAGAGAAAGTTTACTGAAACCTATCAAAACACCTGCCCCTCACCCCAAAGTCCTCTTTGGCATCAACACAGCCTTGACTGGGCCTTTATCAGTGCAGGCAGACAGGGAAGTTGGGTCAGGAGACCTCCACCCCTCTCCCGCCATGCTGCCAGTCCATCCTACCCACTGGGTCCCTCTGGCTTTAGGGAGGGAGAAGGGGTGGCAACAACACTTTGTCTGATCTCCTGGGAATGGAGAGCTGAGGCGGAGTAGCTCCAATTTCAAGGGATTTCAAAAATTTTATATCACTGATCTTCAGCATTTTTAAAGAATAGCTAAAATTGGGGATTTAAAATCACAAATATGAAGGGTGTCTATTTTATTAACCTTTTTGTATGTGTGTACTTTTCTGTTAGCCACTTTGGATCCTTGTCCTTTTTTTTTTTTTTTTTTTTTTGCGGTTTTTGGCTGAGACTGGGTTTGAACCCGCCACCTCCAGCATATGGGGCCAGTGCCCTACTCCTTTGAGCCATAGGCGCTACCCCTTGGATCCTTGTGGAAATGATAAACGACTAAAAATAAGCAAGATTAAGGTAGCTGACTAGGTACCTAGCTCTCATCTTGTCCACAAAGGACCAAAACAACAAAGATATAACCACACACTGGTTAGAGCATCCAGGGAAAAACACTGGAATTCAACAAAAATGTGATGAAGACTCTGTGGGCACAGAAAATCAAGATGGCAGAATAGGGAGAGAAGTGAAACAGCCGTCCGGGATCAGCCTGGAGCCAGGGGAGAAGCCCCACTGTGGGAGATGGTATAGGCAGGAGACCCCCAGGGGAGACTCCCCACTGTGGGAGTCAGTGTAGGCAGGAGATCCCCAGAGGAGATGCCCCACTGTGGAAGTCAGTGTAGACAGGACATCCCCAGGGGAGACTCCCCACTGTGGGAGACAGTATAGGCAGGAGCCCCCCAGGGGAGACTCCCCACTGTGGGAGTCAGTGTAGGCAGGAGATCCCCAGGGGAGATGCCCCACTGTGGGAGCCAGTATAGGTAGGAGATCACCAGGGGAGACGCCCCACTGTGGGAGTCAGTGTAGGCAGGAGATCACCAGGGGAGATGCCCCACTGTGGGAGACGGTATGGGCAGGACACCCCCAGGGGAGACTTCCCACTGTGGGAGTCAGTATAGGCAGGAGATCCCCAGCAGTACATGCTCCCACCACAGACACATGCAATCCTGACTACAAAAAAGCCCTGCAGCCTTTACAGGCTCTCAGCCTAGTGTAGAGAGCTTCTTGGAGTCCACAAGACTGCACTATCCCAGATAAGGTATCCGCACTGGGTCCCCCACTCTGAGGACTCAGGCTGTTATGGCATGGTGAGAATCACCACCAAACCACATCCTGCCCTGGGCCCCAATACCTCCTGCCTGTCTGTATCACTGGGGCCCCACTGACATCCCTGCACATTCCCCAGAAGGCTACACCATCACAACACCAACTTGACACTGGTGCAGCCATGTCTCTAGCACCAAAATCCAAGCAGTGACCTACACAATGGGAAACAGGTGGTTCAGCACATCCAGGAAGCTGCCATAGGATATGGGGAGCTGAAGCACATGCTCCTCAATGCCTGAGAGCCACCTCCC
The DNA here is from genome assembly GCA_963574655.1 of Perodicticus potto. Classification (NCBI taxonomy): domain Eukaryota; kingdom Metazoa; phylum Chordata; class Mammalia; order Primates; family Lorisidae; genus Perodicticus; species Perodicticus potto. The sequence continues at coordinate 3,707 of CAUYRH010130802.1, read as the reverse complement.
TGGAGCTGCTGTTGCTGACAGTGACCCTGCCCACTGCTGTGGCAATGCCACTGTGTGCCCACACATGTCCCCCAAGGGTCCATGGATCAGCCTTTCTGGGGCTCTCATCATAGAAAAACAACTTCACAGCCTCTACAACCTCAGCCTAAGCCACCGAGGAACTTGCAGATAATGCTGATATCGATTACAGCCAAGGAAATTATATGGGGACTGCACTAGTGTGCCCACCAAAAACCCAAAATGGATCACCCTACCCAATCAACACTATGTATACATATAATGGAAAAAGTCTGTCCCCACAAATGCTACTCCATAATGCTACTGGAAGAAGCAATTGTTCCACCAGATGTACAGGTATCAATGTGTGGAACACAAGAAACATTAAAAAGCAAGGAGATACATATTCCACTGACAAAGGAGGGCAGTAATTCTCCAGTAGTGCTACCCACAGAAAAGTAAGCTTATGAAATGCCTGAACAGGGACTCAAATTAATGACCTTACAGAAACTCAGTGAAATAAAAGAGGGTGAAGAGAGACAAAAAAAAATCAGAAAAATAATTCACGGTCTGAATGAGAAATTCAACAGAGACATATGTTTATATGTTAACATAAAAAAGAAACAAATCTTGGACCTAAAGAATTTAATAAATGAAATGAAAAATACAATTGAGAACTTGAACAATATATTACGCCAAGGAGAAGAAACATTTCTGAACTTGAAGACAGGTCTTTTGAAGTAACCAAAAAGGAAAAAAATGAACAAAAAAGACAGAAAGAAAGAATTAAAAAGAATGAAGAAAGCCTACAAGACGGGCCTAGAGGACATTATGTTAGGTGAAAGAAGTCAGGCACAGACAGGTACATACTGCATGTTCTCACTTATATGGTAGAAATTTTAAAAAGTTGAATTCGCTGAAGTAGAGAGTAAAATTGTGGTTATTAGAGGTTGGGAATGGGAGGGAAAAGAGAGGACAGGGACAGCTTGGTTAATAGATCTGAAAGTACAGCTGGATAAGAGGAATAAAATCTAGTGCTCTGTAGCACCATAGGGTGAATAGTTAACAAGAATATATTTTAAGCTGGAACATATTCTTCTTAGCAAAGTATCTCAAGAATGGAAGAAAAAGTATCCAATGTACTTAGCCCTACTATGAAACCAATTTATAGCTTTCTTATGTAAGCTATAACCCAATTATAGCCCAAGAATATGGGGAAAGCGGCAAGGGAGGGGAGGGGATGGAGGAGGATGGGTGGAGGAAGGGTGATTGGTGGGATCACACCTACGGTGCATCTTACAAAGATACATGTGAAATTTACTAAATGTGGAATATAAATGTCTTAACACAATGACTAAGAAAATGCCGTGAAGGCTATGTTAACCAGTTAGATGAAAATATTTCAAATTGTATATAAAACCAGCACATTGTACCCCACGATTGCATTAACGTACACAGCTATGATTTAATGAAAAAAACCATATTTTATGTTTTCAAAAAGCTAGAAGAGAGGATTTTGAATGTTCCCAACACTCACACAAAAGAAGATGATAGATTTTTGAAGTGATGGATGTGTTAATTACTCTGATTTGATTACACATTGGTGCATGTATTGAAATGTCACTCTGTATCCCATAAACACATACAGTGTCAACTAAATGGAAAAGGAAAACAAGAGAGTAAACAAAAGTCAGAAAGGCAAAAAGCCCATTAAGATGTACTGAGGGAATTGCTAGGGAAGTTCAAAGGAGGGAATAGAAAGGAGCGAAAGAGATTTTCAGAGCACAAAATTGATGTTCTCTTTGAAAGCTATGTATAAATACAAGTTTTGTAAAGCTCCCACTTGACATGAACTATGGGATTGTTCCTTGTCACCAGAGCCTCAGGAAGCAGGTGGCCACCTGTCAGGAAGGCTAGGTTTTGATGTTAGGTGTATCTATATTCTTTAATGTTGTTGTTTTGCTTTTCTTTTATATTTTCTAAGAGGGAAGGGAAGGGAAGAGAAGAGATAAAGGAAGGGAAAGGAACAAAAAGCCGATCTAACCAGAAGAAAGCTCGCACAGTTGGTGCAAAGGAGGGGAGGGACATTCACATCTTTGCACCTCTGACCTCAGCCAATCATCTGATGATAGGAGTCCACAGTGACTACACACAATAGCCTGGCGTTGAAATGTTTGGAAGGAAGGTTTAACAGAAGCCTCAGGGGTGAGGACCCGCTACATGTTCTCTAATTATCTTTACTATCCAGCATAGAAACTGCCATGGCTAAGTCAGGAGCCCTCAGAACTCTTCTAGCACCAATTGAGAGTAACCCAACTTGCTAGTGAGGGCTGAAGGAGAGAGGGGTTGGTTCACATAATGAAGTCACCAGGAGGACAGGAGTATGCCTGGACCTGTGACAATGGGAGCCGTGGCAGGAACACAGCCAGGACGCTCCCAGTCTCTCTTCTCTGCTTCTCCCTGCTGTGTTGTCTCCACTCCCATAAAGCTGGGACCTGTCCACCAGCAGATTCCAGCTGTTCCGCCAGAGCAGGACTCTGCCTGTTCAAGCTGCACAGTCCTGTATGGAGGGGGTACCAGGGGAGAACTTCCTGCCTGGATGGTCCATACCTGTATCCCTTGCAGTCAGAAGGAGAAGAATGAGGAAGAAAGTAGCAAACGGGAAGGGTGGTCTGTAAGAGATGACAGGTCCTGGTCAAACTACACGGTTAGAATCCCAGAGGAACGGGGAGGGGGACTAGGCACCCAGGTGATGAAACAGTGGATGCCCCCAAAAGCAAGACATCCTGGAGCTCTGGGGGTCTGGACGCCCTGTTCAGTTTTCCAAAAGCACATGTAAAAGTGAGCAAGGGCATGTTATCCCCATTTTATGGGAGAGAGCACTGAGGCACTGAAGGGTAAGTGACTGGCCCACGGTCACACAGCCAGTTGCTAACTCTCCCAGTGTGACCCCAGAGCAGGAGCTTCTCAGCCACTCCGGAGCCAGTGAGAAAGGAGGCCACCAATCCATGGGTCCATGCTATCTGCTCCAGAGTCTGAAAGGAGTTCTTAAGGGTAGGCAGACGCCTGGGTGACATCCTCTCAAGTGATAATTAATGTCTTCAAGGCTAGCAGCAGTAATAATAATACTTACCCCCTGAGGTTATTATGAATACTAGATTAGATAATGCAGGCAAAGCGCTTAGGATGAAGCCTGGTCCTTGGTGAGTGATCCGTAACTGTCAACTCTAATGTGAAGATGGGAAGGGGACTCACAGCACTTTGCAAAGGCTGCCACAGAACAAGTCAGTCAGACAGACAGAATGTCCCACGCGGGCGCAGCATGAACTCAGAGGGTCAGCAGGATATGCCGGTTCAGTCTGCGGTGACTGCTCTGGGGCCGTCCCCTTCACTGCCCTCCCTGTCAGGTGCAGGGGGCAGCAGCACTCGGGAGGGAGGCGCTGGGCCGTGGGGCTTGCTCGTGGGGTGGAGCTCCTCTGCTTTGCTTCCCACCTGCCATCTGCAAGTCTCAGTTTCTTTCTTTTTTTTTTTTTTTTGTTTTGTTTTTATTCCTATGCTTCTTTTACTTTTGTTTTTTTTTTTTTTTTTTAATTATTTTTTATTGAGTCATAACTGTGTACAATGATTCAAGCTTGGAGTACAGTGTGCGGGCTTCCCATACAATCGGAGATATTTTTATCCACCTGATTAATGTAACATTCATGATATTT
>CAUYRH010130796.1:0-10989 GCA_963574655.1 Perodicticus potto | reverse complement strand
TAGAAAAGTTTGCTTTTTAATTTTAATATATATTTTTTTTCTTGCTTTTATTTCAGTTGGCTTGCATTCTTAGTTTCCTTGTTTTCTGGGTTTTTTTTTTTTTTTTTTTTTTACATTGTCCTTGCTTGTAGTGATTCTTCTTGCCAGTTGCCTCCCAAGTAGCTGGGATTATGGGTGCCCACCACAACGCCCGGCGGTGTTCTTTCCTGGTGGTAGAGACGGGGTCTTTTACTCTGGCTCACTCATGCTTATGCTGGTCTCGAACTGTGAGCACTATAAATCCACCCGCCTCGGCCTCCCACAGCGCTGGGACTACAGACGTGCGCCACCATGCCCAGCCTAATTTTAATATTCTTAACTCTATGTATATTATAAAACTTTTTTACCAATTTGTCATTTCTCTTCATTTTTTATTATTTTCAGTTTTTATAAACTTAAGTATATAAATATAAAAATACTTCCCTTTTCAGCATTTGGCATTTCTGTCATTTTTACAAAGCTTATAAAAAATACTTGCCTAGGGCAGTGCCTGTGGCTTAAAGGAGTAGGGCGCCGGCCCCATATACCAGGGGTGGCGGGTTCACACCCAGCCCCGTCCAAAAACAAAAAAAACCTTGCCAGCTCGGCGCCTGTGGCTCAACGGGATAAGGTGCCAGCCACGTACACCTGAGCTGGCGGGTTCGAATCCAGCCTGGGCCCGCCAAACAACAAGGATGGCTGCAACCAAAAAATGGCCAGGCGTTGTGGCGGGCACCTGTAGTCCCAGCTACTTGGGAGGCACAGGCAAGAGACTCGCTTGAGCCCAGGAATTGGAGGTTGCTGTGAGCTGTGATGCCACAGCACTCTATCCAGGGTGACAGCTTGAGGCTCTGTCTCAAAAAAAAAAAAATTAGCCTATGATTTCCTCTAATACATTTATGGTTTCATTTATAAAATATCGAGTTTTCTAAGCTATACCAAATTCTAACAAAAGGTATGAGGGGGGGATCAAAAATATTTTTAAACAGTTCACCAGTTATTGAAATGTTCTATTAAATATACCATGCTTTTATAACTAATTTGAAATGCAATCTTAATCATTAACTAAATTCTTAAATATGCTTGATTTAGTTTCTGTACTATTACACTTCATTTGATTCTGCAACCAAAATATTATACTACTTAAATTATTGTAACTTTAAAATAAGTTTGAGCATCTGTAAGAACAGCCATCTTACCTCACTCATGTCTTACAAACGTTCTTACACATTTATGCTTCTAGATCAGGGGTTCTCAACCTTCCTAATGCTGCGGCCCTTTAATAGGGTTGCGAACCACTGTTCTAGATGCTTTCCAAAAAATAAACAATGTATAATAATATGAATAAAGGAATAATAAAGTAGAATTTCTTATTATAAAGAGGATTTCCAACTTTGAGCAAAATATATGCTCAAATACTCAATAGATAAGTTTTAAACTTACTCCAGTTGCCACTCGAATATTTCCTGATGGGGGTCGTATTCCAGAATGAGGTCTTCCTGTCAACCCAATTCCACCTCGAGAAACAGGGCGACCTCCTGAAGATTTGTTATTATTGGCCATTGTTTATTCACTTTAAACCCTGTTTGGAAATAATACACAGTTCAATTCTCCTTTGATTCCTTCTATAGCAAGACACTAAATGCTCCATGGTACCCTTACTTCAAAGATTTAATTCACAATGATTTTTCTTGAAATTGCCATTCCAGATAACACCACCAAGGTTAGCCTGCTTTAATTTTGTTCAAATGTGACATTAATGTTCCATTTATTACAACAGTCCATCCTCATCTCCCTATTACCTCACCAAAACACAAGCCCATCTAGTCATCATCTGGAATTGCTTTATCTTAAACATCTTAAATGAAATACTTTATTCAAATGAAACACTTTTTTTACCTTACTCTTCTCTCCTTCTACTCTTTTTCTCATCTTATTCCTACTATCTCTTTTATGTTCTCATCGCATACTCTGGTGTAAGTTCTCTCTCCTGATATATCCAGCATTTTTCTCCTCTGTTAATCTTTTCTCTGTTCTTTCTGGCCCATATTTTTCTCTCCTATATTGCCAATCTTGTTTCAGGTACTTCCTATTACTTAGTCTTTAACAGAATCCCGGCTTCTTTTGAAGGTTTCACACTTTCAGTAATGAAGGCTGTTATAGCTTCTTGTTCCACAATTTCAAAGCAAAGGAGGTGGCATTCTCCTTGCTCAACAGTGTCAATTTCAAAACATTTTTCTTCTACATCTTTAAAAAAATGAACAGGATATATAGGATTCATGCTTCTCCATTCTTGTGATGCTTTACTAAGAATAATGTGTTCCATTGTAAGAGGAACTTTACCTAACAAATGCAATTAGTGTAACCTGGTTTCTTGTACCCTCAATGAATCCCCAACAATAAAAATAAAAAAAAAAAAAAAAAAAGAACAGGATTTACTTCCTTTGAGGATTAGGGAATGCAACCATACTGCCTTGATCATTTCTGGTTGCGATTACCTAGTGACCTCATTATCTCTCTTCCACCTTTACTACGTCTTTTGTACCTAGTTCACAGCTTCTCTTTTCTAGTCTTACCATCACCCTAGATGACTTCCATTTGGATACTATGTCCAACACCTTATATATTAGATTTAGAGCTCCCTGACTTCAATTTCTATAACTATTTTAACTCTGTCTTGGTTATTCATAGCCATGACCAGACATGGAGCATGTTATCATCTGGAATTGCTTTATCTAAAACATCTTAATTGAAATACTTTATTCAAATAAAACACTTCTTTGCCTTACTCTTCTCTCCTTCTACCCTTTCTCATCTTATTCCTACTATATCTGCCTTTAAACCATTTCCATAATTCATTCATTCTCTCCCGTTCATGAGAGAATCTCTATCTTTATTTATCAGAATATAATATTACTTAAAATTCTGCCTAACAACTTATCGAGTAGCAATTTTCAAATTGTTGGTCATAATTTCTTAGTGGATTATGAAAACAATTTGGCAGGTGATGACCAATATGTTTTAAACATGAAATAAAACATAAAAATTAAAATAGTTTACTGAACATGGGAAGGATAAATATTGTTTCATTAAATATTTTGTTTCAGTTATATTCATATAAATTTACAAATGGATGTACTGGACTGTAACATAAAAATGTATGTTCTATTGTAAATCATGCAAAAGAGTTATGAAGATACTGATCTAGAGAGAAAACATGGAGAAAAAGAGAATAGTGCCCAAGATTCTGTACTGAGAAATGTCAATACATACAGCTCACACAGGAAAGGAGACACTATCATAAGAAATTGAACAGAGGCTCGGTGCCTGTGGCTCAATGGGCTAAGGCACCAGCCATGTACACCTGAGCTGGCGGGTTCGAATCCAGCCCGAGCCCACCAAACAACGAAGGCTGCAACCAAAAAATGGCCGGGCATTGTGGCGGGTGCCTATAGTCCCAGCTACTTGGGAGGCAGAGGCAGGAGACTCGCTTGAGCCCAGGAATTGGAGGTTGCTGTGAGCTGTTATGCCACGGCACTCTATCCAGGGTGACAGCTTCAGGCTCTGTCTCAAAAAAAAAAAAAAAAAAAGAAATTGAACAGAAAAGCCCAGAAAGCAAAGAGAAAAACCAGGAGTGTGTGTCAGAGATTCCAAGAGAAGGCAGGAACGTTCAGCTATGCAAATTTACTGCTGGGAATTCAAGTAAGATAAAAAGTGAAATGTCCACTGAAGTCCCTATCCAAGGAGTTGGTAGTGACTTTGACAAGAGAAGTTTCAAGTACTCTCTTCCTTCTCTACCTGAAACTATTGTCTCATGAGCACAAACAACTACTTTGTATCCTCAAACTTCTCTAAGCCATCTGGCAAAATCAGAAACCCTCCTTTACATCCAAACTGGATTGCTGAACATTGCTGAAGGACATCACACAACTGTACAGACTGGAGGACTGCAAAGTGATAGTCATCAATCTTAGCTGAACCCTTCTTTCAGAAATTATTTTATTTATCCTTGATGAGACAATCTTAATAGCCATCCCTTCTCTTGTTCAAGATCTATTCCTATTCTGATCTATCCTTTTTAAACCCATCTCCTTTGAGACATTATCCCTGCTCCTACTTATACCTTGAAACTTTCTTCTTTCTTTCAGTCTGTTACCATGTTCAACTCTTTCCTAACTTCAAACAGTAATTTCTGTGTGGAATCAGTCACTATTACTCTAGCTTTCCTGGTAACGTTGAGAAAATATACAATATACTGAACTTCCACCCAATTTTCTTTGCCACTGCTTTACTGTAGTGGAAAAAAGCTTTCCATTAGCTCAGTTCCATTGGATTAAGAAAAGGAGAAGGAGATGTGTTAATAAAAAATGTCACAAACTTTGGGGTTATAGTCAACCAATTACTGACACAATCAGAGAAGCAGCCTGGCCTTTGGTTCCAGAAAGATTAGGAATACAAACTCTGGCTCTGACTAGCTGTATCAATTTGGCACCTTACTCAACCCCTCAGAGGATGTTTCATCACCTCTAAGGTAGAAGTGCAGCCTTGAGTCCTACCTTTCTGAGCTGTTGATCCCGTTCCTAATAATTACCATTATCATTATGCTCCCTAAGCCAGTCGTTCTCACATACGCGAGGTGGAAAGATACTAGTTCCCCCACTGTGACCGGCAGAAATGGTCCTTCCACTGTGACCATCTGATAGAAATTTATTACTTCGAGTAAAATCCTTCAGCCCACAGTGATTTTTCTCTCTGAAGCTCTTGGATCTTTCCCTCTGGTCTCGGTTTGGCAGATCTGCTCAGGGGACCAGAGAAGGTTGGTTCTAAGACACCGATTACTAGACCAGAGTTGGAGACTTGCCCGGCATGGCGAGGGACCCGGAAGGCAACAGCTAAGAACAGAAGCATCTGAACTTGTTTTGTTTGGAGCAGATCAGTATCTCCCAGGTAAGATATCCCGCGCGGGAGAGAGGGAAGACAACCTGGGATGCGGGATTTCTCACCTCCGCCGGCGCGGCAGGAGGGCGGTCGCAAGGCTCGGTCCTGGGGCGCTCGAATTTATTTCTCAGGCTGCGCACATCGGTTCGCACTCTCGCAACTCCAGCTTAGCCCACGCGCAGTTTTCCTCGGCCCTCAGGCCTACACTACCAGCGGCGGCGTCTCCCGGCAACGGGGGCGGGCTGGAGGCGGTCTCTCAGCCAGATTGGCCAATCTGCTGTCTCTGTTTCTGGTACCTGCGAGCTGAGCGAGAACTAAATGCTCTCGCGAGATTCGAGAAGTAACTTGTGTTTGTGTTACCTTTTTAGCGCTTTTGTGGAAGAAATGGAGAACCACACAGGTTGGAAAACAGAAGAGAACTTTTTACTTGAACCTTGGGGGTTCTTGGTAACCAGAGCAACCTCTGTGTGCCTTACCTGGACCAACTCTAGCGAGTTTTTCTATATCATTATGTAACCTCACGACTGGTACCCTGTAACGGGTCAAATTTTTGTTTGAAGTTACACTGTGGTAGGCAGCATTGTACACTTGTTTTGTTCACCCCTGATTAGTGGTAGTTTTCCTTCCTATTAGGACTATGTAATATAACATTGGTATGAATGCGATTCTGGCACCGTATGTTCTGTTCCTCTTTATTTATTGGAAGCCTTGTATGTTTAAGCCTCCTTTCATCAGAGTCCTTTTGAGCCAAGTTTGTGAGGAAGGCTGTGAATTAAATGGAAAGCGTTCTTAAAAGAATTAACTTAAAAAACTTAAGAAAGCCTTCACCTCAAATCTCACTTCTCTAATAAAGTAACTTTTTATGTTTAAACTCTTTAAATGGAGTTTAAATTGGATTGCGTACAAATTGGGATTTTTAACATTATCATACACATTTCCAATTTTCATGTTATCTACATTAAGGTTCATTCTCCTATCTTCAAGGAATTAAAAAAGTCCTCAACACAAAAGGAAATAATGTCACGTGGCTGAGTCCTACTTTAAAAGTTTGTAAAACATTTTTACATGCTTATCTCATATGACTCCAACCTATTTGCAATGGTCATTTATCATCCTTTTGGCCATTTTGTAGCAGGTTGGCAGAGTTTGTCCCTTGTCAGGCGAATGGGAACTGAAAATGACTGATACTGGCTTTCTTAGTCTTCCTTATCCCTGGGACATGAGCATATTGTTTGCTCTTCAATCAGACTCTTCAATCTATTCTGATGCACCTACCCAAAAGTCAAACACCAACCAGAAGCCAGACTTCAGGGAGGAAGAGTGAAAGCCACAGCAACTACTTCTGTTTCTCAGGCTGCTGTTTCCAAGACAGCAAAATTCTATCACCCCCAGCCAATATCCAGCATTAGTGTTTTGGTGTAAGCTACTGTGTTCATGCTTAGGGTTTTACTAGGAGCACAACCTCTAGCCTATTTCTTCAGCATTCTGGAAAGTCTGTGAGCTATTTGCTGTCCTTTATTAAATTCCTTTTCTGTTTTTAAATCATCCATAGATAGTTTCTGTTGCTCGCAATTAAGAACCCCGGCAAATAAAAAATTGGCAGAATAGATGTCATATCTAAGATTTAAAGAAATTAAATATTTCTTTAAGGTGGCCCCTGTGGCCCAAGGAGTAGAGCGCCAGCCTCATATACCGGGAGTGGTGGGTTCAAGCCCGGCCCCGGCCAAAACTGCAAAGAATAAATAAATAAATACATTAATAAATAATAATAATTTCCTTAAAATCACTTTGGTAATAAGGAGTGATCCCTCTACCCATACTCTTTTCATGATGAAAAATAAATAGGAATACACCTCACTTATTAGATTACGAGCTTTTCTAGAGTAGGCACCATATTTTATTTAACTTTTGGGTCATAGTATGTTAGAGCTGTAACTTAACTGCCTTAAGTTACATCAAATAATTGTAGGTTTGTTTTAAGACTACTTGTGTGTCAGGTTCCTTTCTGTCTCTAGACCTTTCCACTGCCAGTCTTCCTGGGATCCTTGTTCCTCTGTTCTTCAATGTCAAAAATCCTATTCATTATTCAAGTCTTAACCCAAATTTCCTTCTTCAAAGAGGTTTCTAATACTCATTCTACCTTCCCCTTACTCTCCAACTAATTTATATGTTGTCAGTGTGCCCTGTATTTTTCTACTATTAAAAGAGGAACTTTGGCACATAGAAATTTTGAATAGTTTATTTGTGCAGACAGTAATTCACGAATTAAGTAACTCCAAGTGGTCAGGGGCTGTGCCAGAGATAGTTGAAAGGAAAACTTTCATAGGTTGAATGCAGAAGAAGAGCACAGAAATTATTTGACTGGCTAGACGTTAGGCAGGGCATGGTGGCTAACAACTATAATCCCAGGACTCTGGAAGGTCAAGGCTGGAGGATCACATCAGGCCAGGAATTCTATACCATCCTGAGTAACATGGCAATACCCTGTCTCTACAAAAATTGTAAAACTTAGCCAGCCATGGTGGCATGCACCTGTAGTCCCAGATCCTAAGGAAGCTGAGGCGTGATGGCTGCTTGAGCCCAGAAATTCAAGGCTACAGTGAGCTATGATCACATCACTATACTCCAGCCTGGGTGACGGAGCAAGATTCAATCACTCAAAAAATAAAGTAAGCAATTGGCTTATTAGGACTGTTCAGGTAGGATGTTCAAGAAAATATAATGCTTGTCGGCACTTGTGGCTCAAAGGAGTAGGGCGCCGGCCCCATATGCCGGAGGTGGTGGGTTCAAACCCAGCCCCGGCCAAAAAGTGCAAAATAAAAAAAGAAAATATAACGCTTGACCAGTTGGTTACCTGTGAATCTCTGGGTTTAAGTTTTATTTTCCTTATGTAGTAACTCAGGACACTAGAGCTACTCAGTCTAATGACTTCCCCTTTAATTAACACTGCATATGACCTATTATAGTTTATAATTATACATGTATTTGCTTTGTCAATGATAAACAAAACCCTGTACTAAAGTAGTGAGGACAGATTTTAACCCATTGTTGACTACTGCAATAGAGAATAGAGTCCATTGTGAATTGAGTCCAATCTCAATTTGTACAGAGTGGACTGAGATATTTCATTTCATTTCATTTTATTTTTTAAAATTTTATTTATTTTATTTTATTATTTTATTTTATTTTTTGAGACAAAGTCTCACTATGTCACCCTAGGTAGAGTGCTGTGGTGTCACAGCTCACAGCAACCTCCAATTCTTGGGCTTAAGCGATTTTATTGTCTCAGCCTCCCAAGTAGGTGGGACTACAGGCACCTGCCACAATGCCTGGCTATTTTTTGGGGGTGTAGTTGTCATTGCTGTTTGGCAGGCCCAGGCTGGATTTGAACCTGCCAGCTCTGGTGTATGAGGTTGGCGCCCTAGCCGCTGAGCTACAGGTGCCAAGTCAGACTGAGCATTTTAAAGGGAGAATAAATGAAAGGGGTGAAGCAGGTAGCTCGGTAGAGTCAGGGAAGGTAAAAATTACAAAAAGCGAGAAGGGGGTGACAGAAACTCTCTCTTGTGACCAAAACTTTAGTCAGGCTCCTCTGATTCCTTTTTGCCTGGCCCTAACCTTGGGCTTCCTTCTCTATCCTTACAGGATTCATGGCAAAGAGTTAACAAAAGTAAATATTTTAGGACTTAGGAAAGGAAACCAAACAGCGCAATAGTAATTCAGTCCTAAATTGGGAGTTTCGAGATAGGAGAAATCAAAAATGTGTGAATGGACTTAGTAATTTAGACGAGTTGGTGGAATTGGATGCTAGAGTACAGTGGGTGGAAGGGAAGCAAAGTCCAAGGATATACATCAAGTAGATTCTTGCACTCAGAAGTGGTCCAATGATGACATAGGACGACCCATAATGAGTGACTGAGGGAAGGATTTCAATCAATTGAGAATGTTATGCCAGTTTTAGGGCATGCCTAGGCAAAACACAAACCACACATGCATCTGTAACTATTTTCTCCAAAGAGGTTTTCAGGAGGTTTAGTTTTCTTTTCTTTTCTTTTTTTTAGAGATAGAGTCTCATTTTGTCGCGCTCGGTAGAGCGCGTGGAGTCACACCGCTCACAGCAACCTCCAACTCCAGGGCTTAGGGAATTCTCTTGCCTCAGCCTCCCGAGTAGCTGGGACTACAGGCGCCCACCACAACGCCCGGCTGTTTTTTGTTGCAGTTTTACCGGGGCCAGGTTTGAATCCGCCACCCTCAGTATATGGGGCCCGCGCCCTACTCACTGAGCACAGGCGCCGCCCAGGAGGTTTAGTTTTTAAACAGTCCCTTAAACGGGAAGGGTAGGGGATAAGCATGTAGGAAACGGATGTAAAGAGAATAGTTAACATTCTTGCAAGACTTAGCGCCCAGGAAATCTATCTTTTGCATAAGATTAAAGTTTGAAGAGAAGAACGAAGTAAAGGAAGAGTCAATTACGCGGACATATGCGGGTAGGTGGAGGAATTACTGATCTCTGTTCTCTACCTGGGAAGGTAAACTTGTAATCCACGTTATCAGTGTGGGATGAGACTAGTTTTAGAAGCTAGACTTAGCGTGCAGACCTGAAGTTACAATATGCATGTTCTTGGTTATGGGAGAAAATTTTCTGAGGAATGATCTATGGGAGCAGTCCTTCATAGATGCCTTAGTCTGTTTAACTTTCCTGATGCTCTGCCTAATACATAGTTAGTAAAAACGAGTCATTTGGAAGGGGTGTTGCGTAACTCAGCTCCAACACAGACGCTCCCTTTTGTACAAAGGGTTGGGAGGTCCTGAGATTTTTATTTTCCGTAGAAAACAGCATCACCGGGAGTTTGTTAAAAACATACATTCTCAGCTCTACCCCAGACGTACTGAATCAGCATCTACGTTTTAACAGGGTGCCAGATGAAAGTAGGCACTCTTTAAAAGAATGGACGTTGACCGCCGTGTTTATTTCTAAGAATAGGAGATTGAGTTACTTGAAAAAGAGCCATTTGGGCCTCAAGTTTTCTGGTTTTAATGGAAAGAGGTTTACTTGCAAAAATCTCAGAGGATTCTGGTGGAAAGGGGGTAAGGATTCCCCCAATTACCAAGCAACCTCACTCAACCACTCAGATACCGGTAGCGCGGGGAAACCAGATTTAAAATATCCGGGTTCGGCGCGCCAGTTGCTCAAGCCGCATTGGCGCACGGCATTGTGGGAATTGTAGTGCCGGGGCCGCAGGTCAACAAAAAATTCGCCCAGGGTCGGGAAGAGCTCGGGTTTGAACAGGACTCAGGATTCAGACGCCGAGACAGAAAGGCCGAGCTTCAGCTAGCGGTCCAGAGCGCAGCGAGAACGCTACCCTCGGCTCGGCCTTCCCGGGCGGGACGCACACGCTCTGCGTCATGGCAGGCTGAGGCCGATGATGAATTCCGGTGTGCTTAGGAGGGTTGCTGTGTCACTCGGCCGCCTCGGCGCCCTCTTCCCGGCCACCCTTCCGCACCGGCTCTCGGGATCTTCCGGTCTCGGACCGCCGCTTACCTGCGGGCCCTTCTACCGCCGCCGCCCGGCATACGCCGGGTCTCCCTTGCGGACTGACCTCGCGCGGTGCCCGGGCCCGGCGCCAGACCAACACTGGCCATGGCGAGCGGCGCCACCAAGTACCGGCTAAGCTGCTCGCTCCCGGGCCATGAACTGGACGTGCGGGGCCTGGTGTGCTGCCGCTATCCGCCGGGGGCCTTTGTGTCGGTGTCCCGGGACCGCACTACCCGCCTTTGGGCCCCAGACAGGTGAGCGCTGCGAGTGGTGCTGCCCTCCCCGGTCTGTTGCAAGCTTCTCGGCGAGTGGGAAGAGAGTGACCCTTCCTTGTCTATCTTGCCTTCTCCTCCTCTTCCCAGCCTTTTTTCTGTTCCCCGATCCCCTCCCTTTCCTCAGAGTACTGGCACTTTGGGCGCGCAGTGCAAGAAACTAGCGAGATTAAAGTGGAAAGAGATCTCCAGATTGGGGGACCGGAGACCTGCTTTCTTGTCCCGACT
>CAUYRH010130792.1:0-25627 GCA_963574655.1 Perodicticus potto | reverse complement strand
AGGTTTTGTGCCGGTCGAGTGCCCCTCTTTCAATTGCAGCTCACGGCAACCTCCAACTCCTGGACTTAAGTGATTCTCTTGCCTCAGCCTCCCAAGTAGCTGGGACTACAGGTGCCCGCCACAACGCCCGGCTATGTCACCCCAACTTCTTACAACCATCCCTCAATTGAAAGTTCTATTATTTTAAATGTATACTGAAAAACAAAATATTTTGTAGCAGTCCAATGTTAGCAGATTCTTCTAGACCCATTAACTTTATTTTTTTCAAAAAAGATTAAGCAGCAGTAGACCAATTAACTTTTAAATCCCTAAACAATATTCTATGAGACTAAATTTTTAAACTTCACTAACCTATACATAAGGAAAAGTCACCAAAACTTCCCAAAGATTTCAAAAGAATTAATTCTTAGGCTAATATAGGCTTTCTTTCATATGCCACTGATTGATTGAAAAACATTTTGTTAAATATAAGAAAACTGAAAGGAATTATTTCCAATAAAAGGGCAAGTCTGGAAGTGAGGTGACTAGCTATAAAGTTTTAGGAATCCAAACCTTTTTTGAGGACTGTTTACTATCAACTTGAGAGGTCAAAGACTGAAAAGGAAAGATTATTCTGAAACATGAACAAAAGGAAACAGAGTCCAGGTTCTGTGTGGGCAATAGCAGCTTTTATTCCCACCCAGGTGCCGGTGAGCTGAGCTGAGAAGAAAGTCAGCACGCGGAGTAAGGTGGATGGGGGCTTTAAAGGTTGGAAGGGTCGGGGTTGGCACATTCCCTTTCCTGGGAGGGACGTCTGTCTGTCGGAAGAGTGGAGGTGGGCACATTCTATTTGGGCAGGTCCGTTCTGTTTGGGTGGGTCCCTCCATTTAACTCTTTTAAAACTAGACTATGGTTCTTTGTGTATTTGTTTTCTGTTAAAAGGAAATATTTTCAAATTCCCTGCAGTGCCACAATAGTATAGGAAAGAAAAAGTGTACTATCAAGGTAAGTTTTGCTAAATTGCATAATTGCCTTGAATTTACTTTCTATTTTCAAAATAAATTAGAACCAAAATGTTCATTTCTATTTTTTTCTCCCCATGCTTTTAAATTATAAATCTGCTTAGTGTGAAAAAGGTCTTCTTTTAAATGATCACTGGAATCTATGAAATAACGAACTTAAGATCCGATGGCTAACAGCACAAAATTCACAAACTTTTAACTTTTTAAGTACATAAAACAAACACTCCCAAGACCCTACTATCCATAGTAAAAACAGCAACGCAATTTGTTTCTAGGATTGTTCACTGATATCACCTGAACGAGCTAAGGAAATTTTACCCCAAAATATGACTACTTAACATAAAGAATATTTTGAATTAATGCCTTCACAATCAGAAAGCATTGAAAGGGACTGTCCCTCTATCTGTGTTAAAACCAGACTGACCTGATCAGGGGATCAAAGGAGGCAACTGACTTCCTTTCCTCCCTGAATTCTGGCAGCTCAGCCCAAGTTATTTGAAGCATAATGGTTCTCTCAGGTTAATTTACAAGTTAATCTGTTTCCCCTATCTATTCATCCTCCCTAGAAACCACTTGCTGCATCCATACCCCACCTTCTCCCCCTCGCTTCAAACAGGCATCTGTAAAAGTACCTGATCATGTTTGAGACACTGGGTAGTCGCTCTTGTGGTTCTTCCCAGGCGCGTGGTATTTGGGAATAAACCTTTCTCTCACTAATCTGCTGTAATCATGAGTTGATCTTTCAGCAAACCAACCAAGGGAAAAGGGTGAGTTTCTCTATGATCCCTATGCACCATTATAATAAAAAAAGTGAATGACTGGCATTTTAAGTGTGGGGGAAATTATCAAGCCTGGCAAACACTGGAATTTAATCTGTTCAATAATATGAAATATCAATAAATATTAATATTAATTCTTTTAAAGAACAAATCTAATTGAAAGTAAAAACAGTGTAAGCCACAATGAACCTTCAATGATATCTACAGACATGAAGCATCTTTCCCAGAGACAAGAAAACTTCCCGAGTCAGACTGTCTTCTAACAGTGATCAGAAATCCAAAATGTATTCTGATAAAGGTAAAAGTTCAAATTATGTAAATATTCTAAAATGTGTCTAGTTAAAATGAAAAGCTCCATTTTAAAAATCATGTTTACTTACGGTGAAAGGAAGGAAAAGTTTCGGTCAAAAAGCAAAGACGAAAACAAGCTAAAATATAAAAGAATATTAGTAGAGAAGCTCCTCTTCAGGATATGACAGATGTGTAAAGAATGAAGAAAAAGCACCAATGTGCCTATGAGTACACTTTTATATTCTGAAGGTTTCCCAAAGGAGAGAAATCGTCAAATTTTTTTCACTTCCCTTTATAATTAATCTCTTTTGAAAGAAATTTCTATACTCGATTTACTAAAACTAAATAATGCATTAACATTCCAGACCAAGTATGGCAACTTTCCCCAGTGTGGGTGAAAGATTAGGCTAACATCTCAGAGGGCCTGTAGATAAAAGTCGGGACTCCTCAGACACTCTCCCCACTGGCGGCTGCAAATGGCACAGGGCTGTAGAAGCCTGATGGTTTAAATGGGATGTTAAGGGTGGTGCCTGTGGCTCAGTGAGTGGGGTGCTGGTCCCATATACCAAGGGTGGTGAGTTCAAACCCATCCCTGGCCAAACTGCAACAACAAAAAAATGAATAAATAAATAAACATAAATAAATGGGACGGTAAGCAACTCAGACTGCCCAGACCTAGCATTCTTAAGCTCCTCAGGCAGACCTGGCTTTGGGAGTGCAAACAAAATGCTGTGGCTCAAAGGAGTATAGGGCGCCGGCCCCATACGCCGGAGGTGGCAGGTTCAAACCCAGCCCTGGCCAAAAACCTCAAAAAAAAAAAAAAAAAAAGTAAAGATCTAGTCAGGTGCAGTTGGCTCACGCCTATAATCCTAGCAGGCTGGGAGGCCAAGTTGGGTGGATTACCCTGAGCTCACAGGTTTGAGACCAGCCTGAGGTAGAGCGAGATCATCTCTAAAAATATCTGGTCATTGTGGTAGGTGGCTGTAGTCCCAGCCACTTGGGAGGCTGAGGCAAGAGAATCTCTTGAGCTCAAGAGTTTGAAATTGCTGTGACCTATGACACCAAGGCACTCTATGGAAAATGACAAAGTGAGATTCTGTCTAAAAAAAAAAAAGAAAGAAAATTAAGATCTGACTGAGCAAGTCTAAATAGGCTGGGATTACTAGAGTAAGCCAGGAGAAGTTACAGATAAGCTGTATTTGTTCTTTTTTTGCTAATGATTTTGTGACTACCCATTATTTCCTAGCTCTCTACTGCCAGGGTAAAGTTCTTCCCTTCTTTTCTCTTTTTCTTTCTTTCTTTTTTTTTTTTTTGAGACAGAGTTTCATTCTGTCGCCCTTGGTGAAATGCCGTGAAGTCACAACTCACAGCAACCTCAAACTCTTGGGCTTAAGCGTTTCTCCTGCCTCAGCCTCCCAAGTAGCTGGGACTACAGGCGCCTGTCACAACGCCCGGCTGTATTTTTGTTGTAGTTGCCACTGCTGTTTTAGCTGCCCTCTACCCCTCCGTATATGGGGATCTACCCATTGGGTCACAGGCCCCCCCCCCAAGTTCTTTCTATAATTAACTTTACTCAATAAAAGACCCGTAAGGTTTTCGCTGGAGGTGGCTCTTTGCTATTCTTATGCATATGGAGTTGGTGCCTCTCAGTTATTGCATTGCTAATAACTGAGTGTGAGTGCTTTTTTTTCCCCGGGTGGCCCCCTTGCTTGTCCATCCACCCAAATGGAACAGCAACACCCCAGGGCCTTCAATAACTGATATTTTTCTTACCCTTGATACCTACATATATGAGACACAATAATGAATAGTGAAGCCTTTATACATTACTCATAAAGTTCATATAGTGCCATCTGGTGGTTAATATTATACATTACGCTTTTCCTGAATAAGGAAACTATCACTTTGAAAATAGTGGATTGCTAAAGGAAAAGCCAATTTTCTCTTTTTTAGCATTTATCTTACTTTAATCATCTAGTCATGAAAACTCGTTTCCCCACTCAACTTTCAAACACTTCTTAAAATCTCCCAAATTGCCATTGTTGCCCTCATTCCCTGGCATATCCCCTTCAGATTAAACCTTCTTTACGTCTCTATTATAGCTCCAATCTTTGTCTGTCAAGCTTTTCCCCTGATTGCCAGGCAGGCCTTAAATACAGCCCTCTTTAGGGGAGAAATTTCTAGTCACTTCCTTTCAAAATAAAAGCAAAACATACAATTTAGTGATGTTCCAAGCATTATACAATACTAAGCACCTTATGTGAACAAACTTAATCTTCACAAAATTGTGTAAAATAGTCAATATTATAGTTAAGGAATCTGAAAACTTATAGGCGTTTAAGGCCTTGTCAAATAAATCTGACTCAAGAGCCCACCTTACAAAACATTATGTAATATTGCTCCTTCCAAGTGCTGATCAAAAATTATAGCTTAGTAAAAATTTACTTGCAGGGTAGAGGTCAGCTATCCTTTTTGGATGCCCATGATATACAAAGACATTTTCTTTCTTTTTTTTTTTATTGTTGATGATTCATTGAGGGTACAAGAAACCATGTTACACTGATTGCATTTGTTGGGTAAAGTCCCTCTTACAATCGTGTTTTGCCCCCAAAAGGTGTGGCGCACACCAAGACCCCACCCCCCTCTCCTTCCCTCTCTCTGCTCTTCCTTTCCCCACCCCTCCCTCATTCTTTCTCTCTCTGCTCTCCCCTTCCCCCACCCCCACCGTGTCATTAATTGTCATTAATTGTCCTCATATCAAAATAGAGTACATGGGATTCATGCTTCTCCATTCTTGTGATGCTTTACTAAGAATAATATATTAACCTTCCATCCAGGTTAATGCAAAGGGTGTAAAGTCTCCATATTTTTAATGGCTGAATAGTATTCCATAGTGTACATATACCACAGTTTGTTAAAAGATTAGCCTTGTGAATGAATATTAATCTGTAGACAATGTAACACCTGATTAAAATCAAACACCAATTGTTTAATAAAGAATCAATACCAATTTATTTTTTTTCCTTTCTTTTTTTTTTTTTTTTTTTTTGAGACAGAGCTGTCACCCTGGATAGAGTGTCGTGGCATCACAGCTCACAGCAACCTCCAACTCCTGGGCTCAAGCGAGTCTCCTGCCTCCGCCTCCCAAGTAGCTGGGACTACTGGCACCTGCCACAACACCCGGCCATTTTTTTGGTTGCAGTCGTCATTGTTGTTTGGCAGGCCCGGGCTGGATTCGAACCTGCCAGCTCAGGTGTACGTGGCTGGTACCTTAGCCGCTTGAGCCACAGGCACCAAGCCCATACCAATTTCTTAAAGTGAAAAAGTTAAGAAGGAAATTTCAAAACAGAAATAAATTGCTAACCAGCTGGTCAATAATAACCATTAGCTTATCATATGTATGTGCAGAACATTCAGGGTTATTATGATCTGGCTTTTGCTATGAAGTCAAGAGCCAGTGCAGGCTTCTGCAAGTAATTTCCTAAAGTTGCAGGTTCCCTCTCAATCCACATCTTTGCACCTGCTGCTTCCTCAACCTGGAATTTTCTGTCCTACCCTTTCTTCTAAGAAAATGCCTCCTCAATCTTGACAACTCACTTTATACCTACTTCTCTTAGAAAACTTTCCCCAATGTTTACCTCTTTCTCTTACCCTAAAGTACCTCATCCACATGGCACCTGGGTCACAACCTTAGACTGTACAATTAATATATTTGATTAAGATGCATTTGTTTATTTTTGGTTCCATAAAACAAAGCAATTTGAGGGCAGTACTTTATTGATGTGTCTTTCGCACTTAGAATAGTGCTTAACACATAGTACTCAGTAAATAGCAATGGAAATATTATTATTTTACAAAGTTATCCCAGCATTTGTGTTCTGTAAACTTATTATAGGATAAGGAACATTCCAAATCATAAAGCGATGAGGAAATCCTCTAAAAATAACGTAAGCAACATTTAAAAGGGATAAATCAGAGCAGGATTAAATACCTTGGTAAGAGTCCCCTTGTTTTCTATTTCCTGAATTATCATCAACCCCTTGGTCTACCTAAAGCTTAATTCTCATACTACTCCAGGCATTAAAAAAAAAAGAATTTACTTTCTATTTTATGAAAAAAAAGAATAAAATTAAAATATAAAATTAAAAAAATATATACCACTATGTTTAAAATGCATAGGACTCTTGGTGTCTTACCCCAAGGACCACCAAAGCAGAAAATGAAACCTTACTGCCCCAGACAAAGAGGAGGGCAGGGACGAGGCTGCAGGATGATTCAACAGATCAGAGGGCGGATGGTGCAAATGTCTTCAGGGACGTTCTCCTTGCACTTTAACAATAGACCCATCCTTTCTTTCCGGAATGACACCTGGCTCTGCTTTGAGGTGAAAAGGAACAAGGACAACTCACCTGGCTCCCTGGACACTGAGGTCTTTCAGAACCAGGGCCCTTGACATTCTATTTGGCACACAGAATTGTGCTGCCTGACCTGGGTCAGGGCCAAGCTGTCCCGTGACCACCACTAGCAGGTCACCCGGTACATGTCCGGGAGTCCCTGCACTGACTATGCGTGGCAAGTTGCTGACTTCCTGGCCAACCATCCAAATGTGAGCCTGACCATCTTTGCTGCTCACCTCTACTACTTCTGGAGACAGGATTACCACCAGGGGCTGTTCAGGATGGCTGAGCAAGGGGCCCAAGTGCATATTGTGTCCTCTGAAGAATTTAAGTGCTATTAGGACAACTTTGTGTATAACCAGAAAAGCAATTTGTGCCATGGAACGGATTGAATGAAAATTATGATGTCCTGGTCATTGAGCTGGATGAGATTTTCAGCCTCTGTGATGACCTGCTCAGTCCAGGATTGGACTGCTGCTCCCTGGGGAACTTGCCAGCACTCTCAACCCTTACCAGTGCCAATGGACCTTCTAGAAGAGCAATAGCTAACATTTTCCCTTTTTATAAAACTCTCAACTTTATCTTTGTTCTGAGTGTCTGCCCTGAATTTTAATTTTCTCTTCCCAAATACAATATTAAAGGGGAAAAAATGCATAGGATTCTTATCCAAAGCATTACCACATAACTCTTGGTTGACATAACTTACTGAGCAAAGACTTGAACCCTCTCTTTTCTTAATTATTTTAATAGAATACTGATATGAAATATCTCTGGTAGTTATTTCTCTCAGTCTCTGTTGTTAGGTACTTAACCCTTTCCCCACCTCCCCTCCCAGAACAAAAGGCGTACCTGCCGTCACCCCAGTAGTTCCAGAGGAAAGACTCTCACCCACCAAAGCCTTCCAGCAGGAAGGCTGGGCTCTTCCTCCCTCTATGCCCAGTGTAAAAACAAGC
Organism: Perodicticus potto; assembly: GCA_963574655.1. NCBI lineage: Eukaryota > Metazoa > Chordata > Mammalia > Primates > Lorisidae > Perodicticus > Perodicticus potto. The sequence continues at coordinate 18,206 of CAUYRH010130792.1, read as the reverse complement.
CCCAACCACTCTCAGTGCAGCTGCCATCTCTGCCCAGATGGGTCTCAGTCCCCTTTCATTAAACTTGGCCTGAACCTTTTTGAGCAGTCTTTTTACCATTGCTTTACGGGGGCTTCGGTGGTATACAGAGGTAAACGTGTGTTCAGCCTGCCATTTTTACAGGAAGCTCAAGCTTACAAGCTTTTTATTTTATTACTGTGGTTCAATTTACACCCTTAACTATTACACTAAACCTTACCTCTGTGTTCTACTGTCTCAGAAGCACTTTTAATGGGGAAATAGTGTGTTTATATCTTTAGAATATTGACTCCAATGATGGTGTGGGAGATGGAGGTGGAATTGTGGTAGGAACTGTTCTGCGACTACTGGAATTCACAGAACCCCATTATAAAGGAATGCTGTGGAGACTCACCTAGGCAGGAGCATTTACTCAATGCTGTGGAAGATATATTCTAAATCCAGCTTACTAGAAAGTGACCCTTTTAGGGATGTCCAACCTGTAGACCATAGGGCCACATGCTGATTTTGTGAAGGTGGGTTTTGTGATCTGTGGTGTCCAACATCACAAAAAGTATGCAGGGACCTTTTTATTGCTAATCAGCTTTCCTTGGTGTTTGAGTACTTAGTGTGTAGCTCAAGATAACTCTTATTCTACCAATGTGCAGAAGAGAAAAAAAAAAAGGTTGGACACCCCTGCAAGGCCTCTTAAGAAACAGCCAGATGGGAGCTGTATACACAGAGACATTTAGTAAGATCAACCAAGCAAAGTTGCTCCTCAGCTCTGAAACAGACCACTGTTTTAGCACTTGAATGCCATATGAAGTAGTTGACTTGCATTTGTTGAATAAAAAATATTCCCCTTTAGATATTACTTCACACTCAGGGTAGCATTATATACATGATGTGGGCTTCAGGGACCCAGAACCCCCAAGGGCCCCCAGGCTCTCGTCTGCCTCTCCCCACAGCAGAGGCTCCTTTCTTTTCCCTCCTCTTGCCTTCTGCAAGCTTTGGGTTAAACCGTGGGTGCCCAATGTGATGAGGCTATAGTATAATAACAAGAAAGGGGGCCAGATTGCCTCAGGGATGAGAAATGGCTTTGTACCTACGTACACTGTGGCTATTTAAAAAATATCTCCCAGGTATTTTTTACCCCTCCACCTCTATTCCAGACTTAGCTGCAGATTTTTCTCTCATATCTTTACTTTACAATACTGGTGGGGGATGAATGAATGATAATTGTTTTTTCTTGCCAAGTATCTAAATTTCCTTCCTAATTTGGGGAAACGTCAATCTAGTGATTCTTGGTGGGATCCAAGGCTGCTTCCTGCCATAAACACTAAGATTGCCAGAGTCTTCCTTCCCCAGCTTCCTTTGCAGCCACGATCTGGCATTCGACCCAGGCACCACAGACTGGGGGCAGCTCGCCCTTTTAAGATTAGGAACTTATGACGAGGGAGGTGGGAGCTGTGAAACACTTGTTCCAGGGGCAGTGGCCTTTCTTTGACTGTGCTTGGAGTTCTGGCTAGTATAGACTACTCATTGCTGGTTCTTTCCAAGCCTGGTTCGTCATCCTTCTTTACTATTCTGGAAGTTCCTGACATCCTTTCTACAGATTTCTGTTCTACTTAAAGCAACTGGAGCAGGTTACTATCTCTTTTTAACTGTGAACTCTGACAGATAAAAAGAATTGTTCAGGAATTTGGTTCTAGTTGACAGCCACCAAGTTAATAAATATACCAAACGAGTCTAGACATACAATGACCCATTCCTGTAGTCCTACACGCTGGGAGAGATTGAGGCAGGAGGATCACTTGAGGCCATGAGTTCAAGAGCAGCCTGTGCAACATAGTGAGACCCTCATCTCTATAAAAAAATCAGAAAACTTAGCCATGAGTGGTGGCACACCCCTGTAGTCACAGGTGTATCGCTTAAGCCTAAGAGTTCAAGACTGCAGGGGCTATGATCATACCACTACCCTCTAACCTGGGTACCCTATGTAAACTAACGGTGGGGTATTCTGGTGAGAATCTTAGTTTAGGGCCATCTAAGCAAGACAGGCTGCTCTCAGTGATGTAAAGGGTATCAGTGCGGAAGCCCTTCCCACTCAGCATGGCTTTGGTGTCTGGCTGCTGCCTCAGGAGCCCCTCAACCAGGCTGGGTGGCAGGAAACTTTTGAGGAAGCTCCGAGCAGGAAGAAGTGTGGCAATAGAGGCCCAGAGGGAGCTGGGCACTGCAAACCTAGCTCGCCGGGGCCCACCCCAGAAGTGGTGGCAATGGCCCCCAAAGAACAACTTCTACTCTTTTAAATCTTTGCCTTATTGATAGATGAAAAATGATATGTTATTGATTTTATCTACATTTCTTCAATTATAAGTGAGACTGAGCGTTTTAGCTTAGAACATTATTTTGAGTGTTGCCTGTTCCATTGCCCATTTTCCACTTAATTTTAAGTGTTTACCTTAAACATTTATGAAAGCTCCTTAGATTGAAACCCAGATTTGGATTTTCCACCAAAGTCAAAGTGAAAGTTGAAATGTCATTTGGGGCATCTGCTTGCTGGTTTTAATAACCCTCTCTTTATTGCCCCCAGCTGGATCCATTAATCCTGTGTACCTATATGGTTTCAGTTTGCATCAGATTTTGTATTTCTGGGTAAAAGCTGAGCATTGGCCTTGCAGGAGATTCAAGTCTCAGTTCTATTATCATTTAGCTGCCTGACTTTGACCAAGAAAAATAAACACACTGGACCTCAACTCTCTCACCTGTAACTTAGGAATAATAAAACTATGGTATCTTGTTATAAATATTAAACCAAGTAAGATATATACATCAAGGAAATGCACATAAACAGTTTAGCATGTGTCTGGTACCTAACAAGCATTCATTAAAAGCACACTTTTAAAACTGTAAAAAAAACTTAGACCCCTGCTGTTTGGGTGACTTTTGTGCCAGGGCCTACTTGTCTGACACTGTGAGGTCACTAACCATAAAGGGGTGAAAAAGGAAAACGACATCAGCTGTGCCAAAAGCTGCTCTTGGTCACTGTAAATCTGCCCTCAAAGGCCAAGGAAGCTGAGAGGCTAAAGAAAGAAGGCGACAAATTCAGCTTCTCTGAAAGAAATATTTATTAGTGACAGACAAACAGAAGCAATGACCTGTGAGACCATGAGATGGTGGATCCCCACACCTGCCCTCCAGGAAGTATACTTTATGGGTAAAGCCTTTAGGGTAAAGACATGTGCAGGTGGTCACGACTTTCTTGGCAAAAATTCTGACAACTGGGGTGGTTAGATAAGCATCTTTACCATAGGGTTAACTGTGCTACAAGCATTGTCTTTTTTTTTGTAGTTTTTGGCCAGGCCGGGTTTGAACCCACCACCTCCGGTATATGGGGCCCCTTTCCCTACTCCTTGAGCCACAGGCGCCACCCTACAAGCAGTGTCTTAATACCTTGCTGCCGAACACCGTGGTATCGGTCATTGTGGTGTTTTTGCTTCAAGATGGCATCAGTCATGTCAGGCAAAGGGCCATTTTCCTATAGTCAATGTATCCGTCAGGGCTCCAGCAGGAAACAGATACACACACATACACGTACACATATTCATTCATTTGCTTGTGAATGACTGATTGCAGGGAATTGGCTTGCCTAATTGTGGGGCTGGTGAGGCCTCCTAGTGGTGACCCATTTGGGGGAACGTTGGCTGGATGATCTTTAAAGTCGTTTTCCATTTTAAAAATATTTTGAAGGTATTTTCCTCTGATGAGATGGTGCAGCGTTGGGTTTTGGTATCTGAACATACCTCACAATCATGCTGCTTGTGTTCGGTCTCAGTCTATGACCTGTTAGCAACTGCGGACACATCCGTGCAGCCTCAGGTCCCTCAGTTCTAAAGTGGTAGAAACGGACCCACCTATCGCTTAGGGAGGTCGTAGAGTGAAATGAAGTAATGTATTTTTAGTCTGCAGCTCAGCACCTATGGCATAGAAAGCACTTCAAGTGCTGTGGCTGCTGTAGGTTTTGGATTTTCCCACGAGAGGGCGCTGGCGATACAGCCGTGCAGCGGTGCCTGTGTCCTTAGCCTGATTTCTCTTGAGCAGTTGAACCACGCACCACAGAGCCGGAAGGGACCCTGTGAGCGATCTAATCTACCCTCAGACGTCGCAGTTATCAGGCACAGGAGGTTAAATGTGAATGGACTTACCAAACAGTGGCAGAGAAAGCATCTCCAAGTATATTGTCTGGAGTTAGAAGGTAGGACAGAGACATCATCTTTGGGGGGTTGGGGGGAAGACATTAAAGTGTTAACTGAAGTGTGAAGCTGAAATGAAAGAAAGGCACTGTGTGTGTATGGGTGTGTGTGTATGAAAAAGAGACAGACAGACAGCGACCCAAAGAGATAGAAGGCATGCAGATTTTTTTTTTTTTTTTTTGAGACAGAGTTTCACTTATTAACCCTGGGTAGAGTGCTGTGGCACTACAGCTCACAGCAACCTCCAACTCCTGGGCTTAGGCGATTGTCCTGCCTCAGCCTCCTCCTGAGTAGCTGAGACTACAGGTGCCCACCACAAGGCCCGGCTATTTTTTTTATTTTGTTGCAGTTTGGCAGGGGCTGGGTTTGAACCCGCCACCCTCGGTATATGGAGCCGGCCTTACCCACTGAGCCACAGGCGAGTTCTTTCCTCTGGACCCCCTCAGAGAGGCAAGTATTGAAGATTCTCTTTGGCCAGCGGAGCCTGAGAAGGCTGCTGCTGCTCAGGTGGCCTGCCGGGTCCTTCCCCCTTCTCGCCTCCAACTGCATCTGACCCAGGCTGTCCAATCCTTCGCCTAGCCTGGGAAAGCAGCTTGTCCCCTGGGGGGAGAAAGGCCAGGAGCCAGTCAGCTTCTTATTCTATGGGGCCTAAGCTATCAGAACACAGAGCAGTGGGAGTTTAGACTGAAATATCAAGAAGCAGAAAGGGTCAGGGGACCTGGGGACCATACACGGGCCAGGCCATAGTGTGAAGGAGCAGGAGGTGGGAGTCAGTACAGGGATGAGCACACAGCAAGGGGTGGAAGGACCCCTAGCTGGGGCCAGCCTGGGGGATGGGGGGGCATGAGAGGGTGAGTGTATCTGGTGTGTGTCCCTGGCTCCACGTTTTTTTTTTTGTGGTTTTTGGCCAGGGCTGGGTTTGAACCCACCACCTCTGGCATATGGGGCCAGCGCCCTACTCCTTTGAGCCACAGGCGCTGCCCTGGCTCCACTTTTTTGCAAGCAACTTGTTTAGGTCTCTAGTTTCCAGAAACTAAATTGCTTAAGAGAAAGTTTTGAAGGCTTTATCAGATGGGAAACCTCATGGCTCAGGCAACATTGTTTATGAAGTGATGTCTCATGTGAGCATGTGCAGGAGTGTGTGTGTGTGGGTGGAGGGGGGTCCCCTGTCTCCTTCTCTTCCTCCTCTTCCTTCTCCTCCTCTTCCTCCTTAGCTCTAGCAGTAATTTTAAACTTCCTTTTTATTTTAAAATCATTTCAACATTATGGAAAGTTGCAAAAATAGTACAAATATTCCCATGCCCTTTTACCTACATTTCTCAATTGCTGACCTTTCACCAACATTCCTGTATGTGTTTATTTGTACTTCTAAGATATTTGAATGTAAGTTTCAAATATGAAGCCCTTTTATCTCTGAATGTTTCAGAGGGTATTCTGCAAAATGAGGACATTCTTTTATATAATCAGAGTTCAGTGATCAAAATCATAAAATTAACACTAATACAATCGTATTTTTGTTTTAGAAATCTACAAACATCATTCAGAATTTGCCACTTGTGCTGTAATTCGGCCTCCTGTGTTATGTTTCTCATGTTCTTTTAATCTCCTTGACTCTGGGTCAGATTCTTGCTTTTTCTTTCTTTCATGACTGACAAACTAGCTATTTTGTGGAAGGCTTCTCAATGTGGGTTTTTCCAGTGTCTCCTGGTGATGGCAAGCATGTTCTATTTTTGGCAAGAATCTCACAAAGGGGAGCTGTGTCTGTCCCCTTGCAGGGAGACAGAGCTTATATTCTCTCCCGTCTCTCCTGTAGAGGAAATGAGCCTGCCACTTTGCAAGAGTATAAAGAGCTCCCATCCAGTGCCCAAGCCTTGGAGAAAGAAACATTTTCGAATAACATATTCTCAATGTTATTGACACTTGAAATACATTTTGAAGAGTAAGGAAAAGTTATTGAGATAAGGACTGATAGGAAGAAATTCTGGAAGGAAGGAACAGGTCACTTGTATGGACGTGAGAAAGCATGTTGTGTTGGGGACCCACGGGGCACTGTGCGTGGCTTTTGCAGATGTCTGGACACATCATGCTCTCTCACCCCTTTGGCTCTGCTCACTCCTGGACTTCTTCTGCCTGGTACTGCTTCCTCCATCTGTTACCTTCTTTCCCTTTTCTGGATACTTCTACTCAGCCTTTAGAACTTAGTGGAAGTGTCCCCTCCTCTTGTTGCCAGAGAAGAGTAAACAGTACATGTTTGGAGTCCAGCAGGCCTGGGATCAAATCCTGCTCCTGACATTTTAGCAAGTGAATAATCTTGGGTAAGTTATTAAACTTGAGACCCCGTTCCCTTCTCGGACAAGTATCTTCTGCTGTGGTCTGAAGGTTTGTGTCCGCCTCAAAACTATATGTTGAAATCTTGACACCCTCCCACCCCCAAGGCAATGATACTAGGAAGCAGGACTATTGAGTGGCGATTATGGGATCCATGTCCTTACAGAAGAGGCCCAGCAAGCTGCCCTGTCCCCTTTTATTGCCATATGAGGACACAGCCAGAGGCACCATGTAGGAAGGAGGAAATGAATTCTTAGACACTGAATCTGCTGGTGCCTTGGCCCGCACTTCCCAGCCTCCAGAACTGTGAGAAATGAATGTTACTTGTTCATAAGCCGCCCAGTCCGTAGTATTTAACAGCCTAACTGGACTGAAACGCCTCCTGCCTGTCACAGGCATGGTTAGTCTGGACAGATACCTCGTTCTGTCATACTCCTAAAGTGCTCTTGATGAATTCCATAGTAAGATTTCCTGGGCCTAATATCTCATGCTTTTCTGTTCGTTTAGATTTCCACACCTGTGTGTGCCATCATGATTGGCACATCTGTCATGTGCTCATCTCTGTCAGCATTTTCAGAAACGGGACTCAAACACACTCGCTGTTTTTGAGTTTGGGAAGCTCACTGCAGACTTGAGGGCCTGTGGGGAGAGACTACACTGTCCACCGCCGGGCCTCCTGCCCACTTGGGGCCAGTGTGCCTATCCCTTGCATATTGCTGCCCCCTGAAGCCCTGGCCCATCTTCCACCTCCCAGGGAAACTGAAGACTGGGGGCTGGAATTGGATCACAGGGCCGTAGGAATGGAGGTTGGTGGGGAAGGTAACCCATAGTCAGGCAACATTGTGCAAGCCCCTTGTTAGCTTTGTCTAGACTCTGCACTTACGTGGTGACGCATCCCCACACTGCCTTCTCCTTTCTCGATGTCCTTGCCTACGGTGTTTTGTTTCTTCTGCACCATCCCTCATCCACACTCTCCTGAAATCACACTCATGACATTGTCACCAATCACGACATCACCTTTAAAACTCCAACTCCAAGCCCCATGCTGTCGGAGCACCAACCAATGGTCTCCACTCTCCTCACTCCTGCAATTCTTTGACATTCTGAGCCCTGTTGGACCCTCCTACTTTCTCACCGTCACCAGCTTAGATAAACTGGCCCCTCCTACCTCTTCTTTCTTTACCCTGCACTCCCTGCCTCCACCGCACTGGCCTCTCTCATATCCTGGGATGCATCTAACTTATCTCATTTTACGGTCTTCACACTTAATGTCTTCCTCACACATAATGTTCTCCCTGTATTTGTTTTGTGTTGTTAGAAAACAATTTTAAATGATTAATTAACTATCGATTCATGCATTAATTAATGTGCTATTATTTATTGGTTCACCAATTAATGAACTCATGTGCTATTTGTAAAATGCACATAATGTTTAAAGAACAACAACAGGCTTGGCGCCCGTAGCTCAGTGATCAGGGCACCGGCCATATACACTGGGGCTGGCAGGTTCGAAACCAGCCTGGGCCTGCTAAACAATATTACCAACTGCAACAAAAAAATAACCAGGTGTTGTGGTGGGCGCCTGTAGTCCCATCTACTTGGGACACTGACACAAGAGAATCACTTAAGCCTAGGAGTTTGAGGTTGCTGTGGGCTGTGACTCCACAGCACTCTACCCAGGGTGAGGTAGTATGACTCTGTCTCAAAACAAACAAACAAACAAAAAAAAGAACAGCAAGCATATTTTAATTCATGCTAATCCTTTTAGTCATTTGTCATGAACCTGTGAGCTTATCCCTAATCCCAGCCCCTTTTCTTACCCCATCTGAGATAAACATTAGCCTGCATTTTGTGGTGGGCCATCTCTTGCTTTTCCTTATAATTTTCCCATATTTGTTTGTATCTATAAACAATACATTGTTTGGATTACATATTAATAAATTCCCACCACTTCTGCCACTTTTTCTCTATGCTTTATGTTTCTAGGGTTCATTATGTTGTTGAGTGAAGCTGTAATTCACACATCAAAATACCAAAATGCAATTGTCTGTTGGACTGTTGATGGACATTTGAGGTCTTCTAGTTTTTCTATTTTGAAACAAACTACATTTTCTGAAATATACCTCCTAATACACACGTACAAATGTTTTTCTAGGTTGTATAACTAGGTGTGGACTTGTAGGTTCTAGGATAAATTTTTCTAGGTAACATAAAGATGTTTTCAAAGCAGTTGTACTAATCGGCATTCTCATCAACAGTGAAAGAGAATTCCTAGTTCTCTATATCTTTGCCGAAATTTAGTATCACCTAACTTTTTTTTTTCACCTAACTTTTAAACTTTTGCCAATCTGCAAAAGTATCTTGAGCTCTAATTTGCATTTTGCTTATACTATGCCCTGATTTCTGCAGGACTGGCTCCTTCTTGTCATTCAAATTTTTTTTTTTTTTGAGACAGAGCCTCAAGCTGTCACCCTGAATAGGGTGCCGTGGCATCACAGCTCACAGCAACCTCCAATTCCTGGGCTCAAGCGAGTCTCCTGCCTCCGCCTCCCAAGTAGCTGGGACTACAGGCACCCGCCACAACCCCCAGCCATTTTTTTGGTTGCATCCATCATTGTTGTTTGGTGGCCTGGGCTGGATTCGAACCCACCAGCTCAGGTGTACGTGGCTGGCACCTTAGCTTGTTGAGCCACAGGCACCCAGCCTTGTCATTCAAATTTGAGCTTAAACATTGGAATCATCTTGCCACTCTTAACTATATTATTCTATTTTACTCACTATCAGATATTTTCCTTCCTTTCTGAAAAAAATAAGTGTATTTTTCTGTTTTAATGTTTCCTACACTGGGCTTATACGTGGTAACTGTTTAATAGATAATGAATATTTGTTAAATGAATGAATGCGTGAACTCCAATTCTGTTTAGATCAAGATTTATTGGTTAATGGCCCCATCTTTCTTTCTTGTCTGTATATGTTCTGTCTTTCATTTTGTTTTCAGTTGCCTCTCGTACATTCTCTACTGTCTCTGTCTCCAATAATGTCCACTTTTCTGTTTGTTATCAGTCTTGCTAACTTCTTTCTTCTTGGGAAGTTTCTCTCTCTTGTTTCTACTTTTGTTGCCAATCTTCAACCTTCAGGAGACCTTACTTGAAAATCTTTTTAAAATCAGCCTTTTAATTTAATCACCTTTGTACCCCTGCCTTCCTCCCGCTTTGCCTCACACCTTCTGGACCAGCGTCAATCAGAAGCAGTCTGAACTCTAGAAGGTGTATTTTTAAGCTTGCAAGGGAATCTAGATAAAATAACCCAGGCACCAACATTTGGAGGGCTTTCCCACAGTGAAGAAGTGGACTTGCCGATTGATCTCTGTGTGGTGGACCCTACAACTGCACACAAGCGAGCCGGAAGCTAGCTTCATGCTTAAATGTGAATGAATAGATATGATCATCAGACATTTGTGGATAGTTTTAAAAATGAGAATTAGGAAAATAAAAGGATAGGAAAAAAGTAGAAAATGTAGAAAACAGATCATGATAAAAATGAAAAAAAATTAAAATTAATATTTAATGGTGGAGGAGGGAAGATGTGTCTATAAAAGGATAGCATGAGGGAGATCTTCGTGGCGATGTGATCCAGAAGCACACGTACACATTGTACCAGTGTCAATTTCCTGATGTTGATATTGTAAGTGCAGAAGACTCAGCCGTTGGGACCTCCCTGTACTATCTTTGTAATTTCTTGTAAATCTTTTAAATTATTTAAATAAAGGTAAAACAATTAGTATCCTCAGAAGATATTACATCCAGAACAAGAATGGTATTCTATAAAACATAATCAAAAGAAAAAAGATTTCTTTGAGATTAAAAATGGGAAACTTCCAAAAAATGAATGTTGAAAGACAATATTGAAGAAATAAAACATAAATAGAAGCGAAGTTAAATCAATGAAAAATACAGGAAAAAAGAAAAAGAAAATCAAAAGATCAGTTTAGGAAACCCTATACGAGCTATTAGGAGTGTCATACATGTGAGGGAAAGTAGGAAAACAGGAGGAAATCATCAAAGCAATAAAATCGGATCACTTCTCAGAACTGAAGAGCTTGAGTTCTAGGTGACAGAGCTTACTGAGTGCCAAGCACAACACCCACAATGAAACTTATTCTGAAATTATAAACATAAGAGATAAGGATCCCAGTTTGGCCCCCCTTGCTCAGTGGTTAGGGCATCGGCCACATATACCGGGACTGGCAGGTTTGAACCTGGCCCAGGCCTGCTAAACATCAATGACAACTACAACAACAACAAAAATAGCCAGGTGTTGTAGCGGGCACCTGTAGTCCCAGCTACTTGGGAGGCTGAGGCATACAATCGCTTAAGCCAAAGAGTTTGAGGTTGCTGTGAGCTTTGATGCTATGGCACTGCACCTGGGGTAATATAGTGAGACTCAGAAAAAAAAAAAAAAAAAAAAAGAATTCTAAAGACTTCTGGAAACAACTCATAAAAGAGCATGAATCAGACCAGCAGCACACTGCTTACTAACATCGTCAGAAGTTAGGAGATAATGAAGAAATACCTTCTCATTCTGAGTGGCAGTGATCTTCTTCAATCCAGAATTCTCTAGGCTATGCAAACTGCATTAGAGTAAAGGTATTTTCAGACATACATGCCCTCAAAGCAATGTTCTTTGTTTTGTACTTTCTTGGGAAACTACTGTAGGATGTGCTCCAGCAAAACAAAGGAGTAAACCAAGAAAGTGGAAAACAGAAGAGAGGATCTGACTCCAGACACTGAACAAAGAAGAGCCCTGAGATAACAATAAAGGAAAGTGACAGGATGAACCTTGTGCAACAGGCCTGGGAAGAAAATAGTCCAAGCTGGAACAGAAGGACAGAGGGCTCCAGGGATAAGACAAAGAATAATTGATACATTTGAGTGTCTGGAAAATGTTAGTGATGGATACATGGCAGTAATGAAGAATATTAGGAAATATTAACCACTGGTACATAAAATATCTCAGATGAAAACAAAGACAATACTTATTCTATGAAAAACAAAGAATTATATGTATAAAAAGACTAGGTTACAGTGCACATGTCATGGAAAAGGTGTCATATTTGACTTTACCAAAGTAAAGCTTCACCAAAAGCTATGTGATAACAACACCAGAGCAATGTTAGGTGGGGAAGTGGGAATAGGAAATGGAATAGGTTAGATATTTTTTCTTACTCTGATGGAAAGTCATAAATACTATTTTAAAAAGATAGAAAAAATTATAGCTTAAGCATATTGTTTGGAAATAGGGAGGTAAATATCAGCAGAAAGAGCTAGAAAAGTTGAGAGTCATTACTTTTGGGAACAGATTTTGGAGAGAAGGGTCCTGGGCTGTGGGTTTCATTATAAGCCTTTAGCACATTTTAAGTTTTATTTATTTTATTTTATTTTTTTTTTGAGCAAAAGGTCAAAGTTTATTAAAGCACTGTACACTCCAGAGAAGGAAGACATCTACCTTATCAAGTGGAGAACACCCTGGGTTACTGAGATTTTTCTCCTTCATGATAATTTTCCAAATCTATGTTAAGTGGTGGTGGGGGTAATATATTTTCTATTTTTACTGGAAAGGGGGAAAAAAATTCCTGAATGGAGAGTCCTCCCATTTCTATCCCTGTAAAGAAATTTCCAGAAACCAGAAGGTGTCACATTAAACTGTGATAAAAGTGGTGAAAATTTTACTGTGCTTATGAAAATGACATTTTAAGTTTTAAAACTATGTACCTATATATGTGTTTGAAAAATTAGTATTGATGTGATCACCAAGAGTTTGATAAGTAATTATATATAATTAAAATAGGTAAAAAACAAAATTACTTAAAATAAAGATTAAGTAAAACCTCAATTACACAAAAATAATTTTCCCTGGAACACCCATAAGCATTCTGTAAAATACCTGTATGTGAAATATAGAAGAAAGATACAAATCAAGACAAAACAAGCCAAGCTGAGAGATTATATTATATTTTTTTAATTGTTTTTTATTAAATCATAACTTTGTACATTGATGCATTTATGGGGTTCGGGGTACTGCTTCAATATACAATTTGAAATGCTTACGTTGAACTAAGTAACACATCCATCACAATTATACTCATTTCGTAATAGTTTTGAAATGTGCATCATGCACATTAGGTGAGGTCCTGCCAAAGACCCTCCCTCCTCCCATATTCACCCTTCCCTCCCCTCTCTTTCCTCTTCCCTTCTACTTTCTGGACGATAGTTACGTTTTGCCATTTGTATGAGTGTATGGGTGGTTATATATTGATTTCATAGTAGTATTGAGTACATTGGATACTTTCCCCCCATTCTTGAGATACTTTACTAAGAAGAATATGTTCCAGCACCATCCAGATAAACATAAAAGATGTGAAGTCTCCATCTTTTTTTATGGCTGCACAGTATTCCATGGCGTACATAAACTACAATTTGTTAATCCATTCATGGATTGATGGGCACTTGGGCTGTTTCCATGTCTTGGCTATTATGAATTGGGCTGCAGTAAACATTCTGGTGCAATGTATTTGTTGTAAAATAATTTTTGGTCATCTGGGTATATACCTAGTAGAAGAATTGCAGGATTGAATGGTAAGTCTACTTTCAGTTCCTTGAGGGTTCTCCAAACTTCTTTCCAAAAAGGTCGTATTAGCTTGCATTCCCACCAGCAGTGTAGAAGCGTTCCCTTCTCTCCGCATCTTCGCCAACATCTGTAGTTTTGGGATTTTTGTGACATGAGCTTATCTTACTGGAGTTAGATGATATCTCAAAGTGGTTTTTGATTTGCATTTCTCTGATGATTAAGGATGATGAGCATTTTTTTCATGTGTTTGTAGGCCATGTGCCTGTCTTCATCAGAGAAGTTACTGTTCAAGTTTCTTCTGTTACTGTTCAAGTTACTGTTCAAGCCCACATAGAAATAGGGTTATTTATTCTTTTTTTATTGATTAGTTTGAGTTCTCTGTAGATTCTAGTTATCAGACCTTTGTCGAAAACATAACCTGCAAAAATTTTCTCCCATTCTGAGGGTTGTCTTTACTTACTGTGCACTTGGCTGTGCAAAAGCTTTTTAGTTTTATCAGGTCCCAGTCATGTATTTTTGGTGTTGCTTCAATTGCTAGGGGGGCAGGGGGGTCTTCCTCATAAAATATTCTCCCAGGCCAATTTCTTCAAGTGTTTTTCCTGCACTCTCTTCTAGTATCATTATAGTTTCATGTCTTAAGTTTAAATCTTTTATCCAGTGAGAATCAATTTTTGTTAATGGTGAAAGATGGGGGTCCAGTTTTAGTCTTCTACAGATTGCCAACCAGTTCACCCAGCACCATTTGTTAAATAGGGAGTCTTTCCCCCACTGAATATTTTTGATAGGTTTGTTGAAGATCAAATGGCGATAAGTAGCAGGGTTTGTCTCTTGGTTCTCTATTCTGTTCCATAAACCTACCACTCTGTTTTTGTGCCAGTACCATACTGTTTTGATCACTATAGATTTGTAGTATAGCCTGAAGTCTGGTAATGTGATACCTCCTGATTTGTTCTCATTTCTGAGTAATGTATTTACTATTTGAGGTTTTTTTCTGATTCCATATAAAGGGAAGTACTATGTTTTCAAGTTCTTTAAAGTATGACAATGGTGCTTTAATAGGGATTGCATTAAATCTGTGAATTGCTTTGGGTAGTATGGACATTTTAACAATGTTGATTCTTTCCAGTCATGAGCATAGTATGTTTTTCCATTTGTTAACATCTTAAGCTATTTCTTTTCTCAGAGTTTCATAGTTCTCCTTATAGAGGTCTTTCATGTCCTTTGTTAGGTGAATTCCCAAATATTTCATCTCCTTTGGCACTATTGTAAAAGGAATAGAGTCCTTGATTGTTTTTTCAGCTTGGCTATTGTTGCTATATATATAAGCTATTGACTTGTAAGTATTGATTTTGTATCCTGAGACGCTGCTGTATTCCTTGATCACTTCTAAGAGTTTTGAGGTTGAGTCCCTGTGGTTTTCCAGGTAAAGGATCATATCATCAGTGAAGAGTGAGGGTTTTATTTCCTCTGACCCTATTTGAATACACTTGATCACCTTCTCTTGCCTGATTGTGATGGCTAAAACTTCCTTTACTGTGTTGAATAGCAGTGGAGACAGTGGGCATCTTTGCCTCATTCTTGATATGAGTGGGAATGTTTTCAATTTTATACCATTGAATATGATATTGGTTGTGGGTTTGCTGTAGATGGCCTCTATTAGTTTAAGAAATGTCCCTTCTATGCCTGTTTTCTTAAGAATTCTGATCATGGCTCAGCGCCTGTGGCTCAACCACGTACCAGCCATGTACACCTAAGCTGGCGGGTTCGAATCCAGCCTGGGCCGCCAAACAATGACAGCTACAACCAAAAAATGGCTGGACATTGTGGCGGGTGCCTGTAGTCCCAGCTACTTGGGAGGCAGAGGCAGGAGACTCGCTTGAGCCCAGGAATTGGAAGTTGTTATGAGCTGTGATGCCACAGCACTCTATCCAGGGTGACAGCTTGAGGCTCTGTCTCAAAAAAAAAAAAAAATTCTGATTATGAAAGGATGCTGGATATTATCAAAGGCTTTTTCTGCATCAATTGAGAGAATCATATGGTCTTTGTTTTTTATTTTATTGATGTGATGTATTATATTTATAGATAGATTTGCATATGTTGAACCAACCCTGTAACCCTGGAATAAAATCAACTTGATCATGGTGTATAATTTTTTTGATGTGTTGTTGAATTCTATTTGCTAAGATCTTATTGAATATTTTTGCGTCAATATTCATTAATAATATTGGTCTATAATTTTCTTTCTTTGTTGAATCCTTTCTTGGTTTGGGGATCAGGGTGATATTTGCTTCACAGAATGTGTTGGGAAGTATTCCTTCTTTTTCTATGCTTTGGAAAATGTCGTATAATATGGGTAGGTACTAGTTCCTCTTGAAACGTTTGATAGAATTTGGAAGTGAAGCCATCTAGTCCTGGACTTTTCTTTTAGGGAGATTTCGTATTGTTGATGCTCTTTCATTGGTTGATATAGGTCTATTCAAGGTTTCTAATTCTTTCTGGTTGAGTCTAGGAAGGTGGTGTGCTTCCAGGTATTGGTCCATTTCCTTCAGATTTTCACATTTCTGGAAATAGAGATTTTTATAGTAATCAATGAGGATTTTTTGAATTTCTGAAGTGTCTGTTGTTATTTCTCCTTTGTCATTTCTGATAGATGATATTAGAGATTTTACTTTTCTGTTTCTGGTTAGGTTGGCCAAAGGTTTATCAATTTGTTAATCTTTTCAAAACACCAACTTTTTGTTTTGTTGATCTTCTGAATGATTCTTTTGTTTTCAATTTCATTTAATTCTGCCCTAATTTTGGTTATTTCTGTTCTTCTGCTGGGTTTGTGGTTATAGAGGAAGTTGTTGGCTTCCTCTCTTTCTGTTTTCTTGATGAAGGCTTCCAATGCTATAAATTTCCCTCTTAGGACTGCCTTTGCAGTATCCCACAGGTTTTGATAATTTGTGTCTTTGTTGTCATTTTGTTCCAAAAATTTGTTGATTTTCTTCTTAATCTTGTCTTTGACCCAGTTATCATTCAGCCTAAGATTATTTAGCTTCCATGACTTTGTTTGATTATGCAGATTCCCATTGCTGTTGAGTTTAACTTTTATTCCATGGTGGTCTGAGAAGATACAAGGAATAATTTCTACATTTTTAAATTTTTCAAGGTTAGACTTATGTCCTAGTATATAATCTATTTTGGATGATGACCCATGGGCTGATGAGAAGAATGTATATTCAGTTTTATTAGGGTGAAATGTTCTGTAGAGGTCTGTAAGTCAATTTGTTCTAGGGTCAGGTTTAAGTTTAATATTTCTTTGTTTAGTTTCTTCTTGGAGGATCTATCCAAAACTGTCAAAGGGGTGTTAAAATCCCCAACTATTATAGTGCAGGAAGATATCAAGTTGTTTATATCCATTAGGGTCTGCTTTATGAAGGGTCTGCTTTTTGAGGAGCATTCTGATAGGGTGCATAAATGTTAATTATCGAAATATCTTCATGTTGGGTTTTTCCCTTGACGAATATGTAGTGACCTTCCTTATCTTTCTTTATCTTTGTTGGTTTAAAGACAATTGTATCTGCTACTAAAATTTCAACCCCTGCTTTTTTTCTGGTTTCCATTTGCCTGTAATATTCAGGTTCATCTCTTCACCCTGAGTCTATTTTTATCCTTTAAGGTAAGGTGAGATTTTTGCATACAGCAGATATCCAGTCTGAGTTTATCTGTCCAGTCAGCCAGTCTATGCCTCTTTAGAAGACAATTTAAACCATTCACATTAATTGAGAGAATTAATAAGCCTGGTTGTGGCTTGGGTGTTATGATTTTTGGATGTCCAGTGGACATTTTTAGTTCTTTCACCACTGTGGAAGTTGGGTTTTGTTCATTGCACTGGTCATTATGGAGGATGGGTCTAAGAATATCCTGGAGAACTGGTTTAGTTATGGCAAATTTCTTCAACATATCTATGTCATTAAAGTATTTGATTTCTCCATCACAAATGAAACTCAGTTTAGCTGGATACAGGATCCTGGGTTGGAAGTTGTTTTGTTTTAGGAGACTGAAGGTCGATGACCATCTTCTTCTAGCTTGAAACGTTTTGGCTGAGAGAGCTGCAGTCATTCTGATATTTCTCTCTTTTTAGGTGATGCTTTTCTTACATCTGGCTCCTTGCAGAATTTTCTCCTTTGTCTTAACTTTGGCAAAGTTAATCACAATGTGTCTAGGAGATGCTTTATTTAGATTGAGTCTTGCTGGGATTCTGAAACTGTCTACTATCTAAAGTTCTGTATCTCTTGCAATGCTTGGGAAATTCTCCAAAATCTCTTGGAGTAGAGCATCTGTACCTTCAGGACCATCCTCTTCTCCTTTGGGAATTCCTATAAGTTGAATGTTTGATCTTTTGGAGTGATCCCACAACTCTCTCAGGGAATAATCAGTTTGTACACTCCATTTGTCTGCCTCTTTGAGTGTTTGGGAACGTTTAAAAGCTTTGTCTTCAGTTTCAGAGATCCTTTCTTCCTCCTGGTCAACCATGTTACTGAGGGATTCTATTGTGTTTTGGAGCTCCTCAACTAACTTTTTCGTTTCCTTGAGCTTTGCTATCTCTTTTCTCATTATGTCCATATCTTTGGTGACTTGGGCTTTGAATTCATTAATTTCTCCAGACAACTTTAGAACTACTCTTTGGAATTCAATTTCTATCTTTTCTTCCATTCTATTTATCTTATTTGAAATCCATATTCTGAATTCAATTTCTGACATTTCTGCCATTTGTTTATGCATGGCATCTTCAGTTGTATCTTCTTTGTCATTTCTTGGGGAGGGGGTGTTGATCTACTCTGGTTATTCATGTTGCCAGAGTTCTTCTGTTGGGTCTGCAACATGTTTATTTTCCACCGTTTGGTTATTAGAACTGGTAGGGTGAGATTGAATTGGGGTTCTCAGGTAGTAGAGATGGCACCTTACCAAAGCGCTAGGCTTTGTAATTGTGACTTGTCTCCTACAACCTTACAAAGG
>CAUYRH010130789.1:0-25487 GCA_963574655.1 Perodicticus potto | reverse complement strand
AGGCCTAAAGGAGGAGACGGGGAAGACCGGGAGAGAAAGGGAGAGAGCTTCTCTCTCCCCACTTGAGTTCTCTCCCTCTACCAGGAGCTTTAGTGTTTTCTGTATTCTTTTCTGTAAATAAATTCTGTCTTACCACTGGGGGGTTGGGGGGGGAAATAATGTAATGAAGAATAATAAAATACATGTATTTAAAAAAAAAAAAAAGTTAAGGGCGGTTGAAAGAAGTCTATGTCCCGTTGGAGTGAGGACAGCTGGAGTAGAGGCTCCATCCTTTGTCTCTCTCTACTCAGCTACAACTGGACCGACATTTCACAGTACTGTCCCCATCTGAGTTTCTGTTAGCAGTGGCTGGAAAGACGCCACAAGGTTTGCAAGGTGGCTCATTGCACCTCCTCAGCTATCCCTTGATTCCCTCCTTGAGTTTCTCTAAGGCTTGTTCCAAGTATATGGGCAGCTCCACGGTGAAGAATGCCAGCTTCTCCTGCAGAAGGCCCATGGCATCAAGGTCAGTGCCGGCCAGCAGCCAAAGCAGCTTTTCTTAAGAGGCTCAAGTTTTTTTCTAAAGGGTTTAAGGTTTTCTTCAAGGGTTCTGGTTCTTCGTCGTGAGTTCCACTGTTCTTGCTCTCTTCCGAAATCAACTTCTCTTCCCAGCTACTGGTCTGACTGACTCCCGGTGATATGAGTTTCAATCCTGGAAACAGTGGCTCCATCCTCAGTAGACTGCTCCACTAATTTCACCAGTCAAATAAAGTCTAATCACTGAAATAACCCCTCAGCATATATCACTTTGAGTGAATGGTTTGATGTCTCTGATGAAATTTCAGCTGATAGAAAAAGTTTTTCAATATTTACTATAGCTGAACATCGCCCCCCAAAGCACCAGTTATTAATATATTCCTAAATATCTGCCCACAGAAACAAGTGCCTATGTGCACCAAAAGACATGGGAAAAAAATGCTTGTGGCTCTTTATTCATCACCGCCCCAAACTGGAAATGACCCAAATATCCATCAACAAAGGAAAGGGTAAATCCACAGTGATATCACCACACGTTGGAATGTTGTACATCGGTAAAAAGGGAGTTCTGCTTCAGCCAGGAAGATGAATACATCGCAAAACATAACCCTGAGAAAAAAGCCTAATACAAAAGAATGAATATTCATGTGAAGTTCCCTATGTGATTGTAATGAAAGTCAGAAAAGCGATTGCCTTTGGGACACGGTAGTGACTGGAGTTAGAACAAGAGTGTTTTCTGGTGGAATTGTATAGGTGTATCCTCTTTGTAGAATGTACTTTAGATTTGTGCACTCTGCTACTTAGGTATTATGCTTGCACAAAATTATCGAAAAATAATATCTACTCATATCACATGATGACTGTGATGATTAAATGTCATAACTCTTGCTTAGAATAACAAGGATATCATAAATATTATGCAGCAGTATTTTGTTCTTATGAAAACCAGATATGGAGTTGGGAAGAAATGTATCCAGTTGGCAACATTATCATTGAGGATAACAATCATTTTCCAACAAGTTGAACCTAAAGTCATCAACATCAGAAGTACAGTGTAGATTGTTTATTTATCACAATCTCACTTCCTAATTTCACAGGCTATTTTATAACAAACTGGAGAGAAACTGAAGATTGATGCCAAAGGATGTCTTTCTGCCTAATCTCCCTTGCTCTCAGCTTTAGCTGTCTCTATATTTCATTCACAAACTCTTTTAAAAAATAAAAAAGAAACCTTTTAGGCGTATTTATTACATGACATGTTCCCTTAGTATGCAAGCCGTTTATTTTCTCCAGTTTTTCCAAGTACTAATAACAATGACTGGCACACAGTGTGTTCTCAGTAAACATAAATTAAGCAAGTGAAGTAACATAGAGCACATGAGTTGAACATAAAGAGTTGACCGGATGCAGGTGGCACGCCTATTGCCCTCTGCTCCAGTTCCTTTCTTGTCGAAAGCCTGCCTGTCATTGTTAAGTTTTAGCTCTGTGGCGTTTCAAGGGTGATTGTTTCAAGGTCATCAATTTCTGAATTCTTGACATTTCTGGTACAGTCGCCCTTGCACTTTTTGTAATGAAATGACAACAGCACAAATCCTCCAAAATGAAGTGTAAAGAGAAGGTGAATAAATAAATAACTAATGAAGGGACTACAGACCAACTAATTATGATCACAATATCAGAAAGTTCATGCTAATAAGAAGTTTGTGTCATTTTGCTTTGCATTTATTCATAATCTGGCAAATGGTGACAGTAAATTCTTGTGTCATCAAAAATTTCTTTCTAATAATCAATGAGACATAACCACTATAAATAATTTAAATTCTATCAAATAAAAAAACAAAGATTTAACTGAGTTCTTCCAACTAGGCTTGGGGCACTTTGACATCCCTGCAGCAGATGGGAACTGTCAAAGCACATAAACATTCAAAATTGTAAGACATGACTTTCCGATGGCAGAAACCAGATGAATTCATGCAAATCAATGAGCCCAACACACCTTATTTAAAGAGAATGCTTGACAGTCAAGAGGCAGACAGTTTTGAAGCATCGCCTTTGGAGATATCCTAGGTTTTAATTATCAAATGTCACCGTTCCCTAAATGGGTATTTTTCTACAGATAACCCTTTTAAAAATCCATTTAAAAATAGCTTTTATTCTACTGATCTTGGTGCTAATGCTATGCCAAATTATGCTTTTTCCATCATGCAAAACTCCGCTTCAATGATATTCAATGACAGAATTAGGCGACCAAAAAATGTCTCTCTAATACATTTGGCCAATTTAATTTGAAGTTATTCTGCTGAGCATGGATTGCAGTTGCTATCTTCTTGCAGCTATAAGAACACTGAACGTTAGGATAGAAGTGTCTCCAGAATTTCTTTTTAGGGGGAGCAAACATATCTGGAATGAGAGGCTCAGGGTGTATGACACAGTACTTGCATAGCACGGTACCATTTTTATAGTTAGTACATCCATTTGTGGATGACTGTTGCAAGCTACTGATAGAGATTTAAGGGAAGTGACAACCCAAGCACCACGACCAGCAAATGAGATTTCCATTGAAAGTGTGGTCAATAAAATATCTGACATACATATGGCATCTCCTCTGTCCGAAAAAAAAAGGAAATGTTTTCATATACATGATCTAAATCATTCCTGAAGTTAAACTAGGGAGGAGGAGAAAAATTTCTTTTTATTACCATTTATAACCGAAGAAACTGAGGGTCAGAGAAGGTCGACAAATTCATTACGTATCATACTTACAGCTATCCCAGGATCCAAGGACCAGAACCTTTCAATCCCAAATTTTTCTCTTTCCTACATACCATATTGAGGGAAGAATAAAATTCATCTTCTTAAAATAGAATAATGCTTACAAAGAAATTGCATGATGTTTACCATTATACTTTCCAGATACACCTGCTACACCAGGACCAAATGATGCCTTGGAGAAACAGAGACGATATCTATTCACTATCCAAGCAGACAGGCAATTCATACTGTAGTCACTGCAAAAGTGATACAATATGGTAACCAGAGGAAACGGATGTCTCACCTCAGACCTCAAATTTGAATAGGAGTTGGCCAAGAAAAGGAGCAGGATGTTCCTAGACACAAGGCATGGTGTGTACATGGGGATAGAGAGAAGAGACTGTAAGATAATCAAGCAGCTGACCTGAACCCAGTTTGCTCTGAGCACTCTGAGATGCTAGGGAAGCATGACGGCTGTGCCCAGGGGAACGAGCAGGGGCCAGATCACAGAGGATGTGGAAACCCTGTTTAAAGTTTAGACTTTAAGAATAATGGGGAGCTTTTTGAGATGTATGGCCATTTCATGTGCATTGATAGCCTATTTTTAAATTTTATTTGCAATCCCAAATATGTATAAGGGAAGATCCCTTTGGGGGCATGTTGGGTCTTCTTTGCAAATTTGCAATGAGTGAAATTGCAAATGGCCAGATGGGCTTTAGAAAGAGTAATATTTCTGCACAAACTGTCATAAATTTTATTCCCAAGATAATAGAAATGCATGCGGACAAAACTGCCCCTAAGGGGAGTAATGATTAACAAACCCACAGGTTTTTATAATATACTTAACCTATTCCTCCTTGAGATAGAATTTTTTTTTTATTCTATTTGGTTTTTATAAACTCTTGTTGCTTATTATAAATAACTTTAAATTATCTCCCAAACCTGGGAAGGATTCCTTGGGCAATTAGAAGAGGTATTTGCATGCCAAACTGCAAGGCTCAGCATATGGTCCTTAATATTTGCATAAACAAAATCCTACTGAAGCATTTTTGATGAAGTTTACTTTTGTATTTGTCTTTCATCTGTAACACCTAAACGGCATTTTTTCATAAATAGAATATCTTTTTACATGTTGTCCTAACATAATTTGTTAGTTTTTCTTACAAAACAATATGCATTTAATGTTAAAAATAGAAATAAATAAAAAGAAACAATAGAATCTCTCATGCTAGGAAAATATTTTATTTTGTTGATTGTTTCACAAAAATGAACTCATAACCCAAATCCTGATTTGTAGGAGTTTTTATTAATTTTTCCATTTAATAATAAATCATTAATCTTTTTAATGGGCATATTTACATATGTCCATATGTAATCTGGACATATTTTATTTCGTGCTGTACCCTATCTTATGAATAAAACTTTCTTAACCAATCCTATAATTATAGACATTTAGGCTTCTTTTGGTTTTTTGAATTATAAGCATCATTGTAATTTATAATTCATGATTAAACAACATCTAGTAGCATAATACAAGTAAAAATGTGCTAGCCACCAAATATATTTATTAGCCCCAAACCTATTCCCACATTAATAAGACCAAAGCAAAGAAGCTCCTTTTTGATTGTCAACAACCTTAACTGAGGAATTAATAGCAGAAATTTAATTAGCTTAAGAAATTGTATTTATCCACACTGCAACGTTATTGAACAACAGGGCAGAACTCCGTTGATCTGTGTAAGTTTCCATGGCTGCTATTAGCAATTAGTGCAAGCAAAATAGCCTTCAACCTTGCTTAAGGAGCTAAATAAATTGTCTCTAGAAAGAGCTCTTTTTTTTTCTTTAAATATGGTCACTTAATTCCCAGCAGCAAGATCTATGGATGATCTTGAGCTTCAGAACAGATAAGAAACTTTCCCAAAAAGACTGCCCTGAAACCACAACTGGATGTGAAGCAACCCAATGGTCTGAATTGGATCTAACTTCATGTCCTCATCCTTGGCTAGAGTTTATCCCAGTCTCTCCTGGTAGAGATGCTCAGACAATGGTCACAGTGACACATATCTGCCGGCCATGTTGATAATACAGAGACTAATTTCCCACCTACAAATTATAGTATGGAGGCTTAATAACCTTGAACAAATTTAGTGCCTGGGTTGGGAGTCTTGTCCCTGAATTCAGGCCACTTGCATTTTAATCAGACATCCACCTTGTACTATCTGTTTGCATTTTTGAGCAAGTTCTTTGGAACTCAGTTTTCCACAGGAAACTCCAAGCGCTTTCTTGGAGATACGTCAATAAAATAAGTCATCTAAAGGGTTTACTTCAATATCTGGCTCACAGTACATGCTTGAATTCTTGAATTTGTAAACAAACCTATTTAAGGTTGGGAAACACATGCCCACTCCCTAGGAAGACTACTTCTCATTTATCACACCTGTTACCCGGGTCACAAAGGGAATGAAAATAAGACCTCAAAATATTGTAATATGTCAAATATTACTTAAAAGTAGAGGAGAAAGAAGAAAGGCAAAAGGAGAAAGAGGAAGAAAAGGAGGGCAGGAGGGGGAAAGATGAGAAAAAAAGAGGACATTCCTGAATTACAATTGCATTTAGATGCACACCGTTACAGTTAACACAAGGAAAGGGAATAAATTGTAGCTATTGAAACAATGTCATTAAGAGAAGAAATGTCTAATATCTCTTAAGATTTGTCTTGTTTTTCTTTTAGAAAACAGAAACTTGTTAACTTAACATTCCTAAGCCTTAATCATTTCGTTTGAACAGTGAAAGACTTAATTAATGTTTTTTTACATTTGAATTACCCATAACACCTATGACGTAAGAAACAGTAGTAAATATAATAAATCCCAAAGAAATTGAAGCTCTTTGGGGAAATTCTTCACCATAAAGGGGTTTACATAAGAAAGATAAGAAGAAACATTTTTCCTTCTGCTTATATGAAGATCACTGAAGTTAAAAGAAGCACTAACTTAAAACAAAAGTCTTCTGGGGCAAAGGTATTGTGTTACAAAGATGCAAGAAAATTTAATAGAATTTAATATCCCCCACAAGGCAGTATCCAAAACAGTTAAATCCATTTTAGCTTGTTTTAAATATGCTTATTGGCTTTTTATTACTAAAAGATATGTTATCATTACAAATAGGTCATTTTGGAAAGTAAAAAATACTATAATAGATCAATGATATAATTATGAATTCTAAAACATTGTAAATATCAATCTATTAACAATTTTGACTTGTATTGATTAGAACTTGGATAGGATGGCACTTCCTTGTGTCTATGCATGTGAAATAAGTGTTATTTTCTAAACATAACGTATGTGTTAAAAAGTATACTCATGGTCCCACCTTCATAAATATTCACTACTAACAAGTTTGTATACACCCTGCCCAAATTTATTCATTCTGTTTCTAGTTTCTTTTGATTAGTAAGTTACTACGTTTTATTTTTCATGCAATCTTTCAAATACAAATAGATGACTAAGTGAAGGGGGAAAGGACATTGGAAATGAGAAATTGAAGATATTTCATTTACTCCAGGGGTAAGAGAGCATCATGATAGACTGGAATACCAACAGAGGATTTCAGAAAGCTGCAGCTCCGTTGCTCTCTCTGCCTCCGGAGCCGTCTGGGCTCGGGTCTGCTGCTCTCTGCACATCTGCCCCTTTCCCTTTCTCACTGCTTTGGTTTCCTCACAGCTCTGTAGTTTAAACATTCAGTTCTTATAACCAATCCAGGCAAACGAGCACCTGTTCCCCCTAATTCCAAATTCTCTGAAAGCGGGATGTGATAGGCTCCAATGGTGGTAGGATTTGAAGAAAGCATGCTATTGACCTCAGGGAAAGAGGTGTGTGGCTGAAAATGCAACATCAATCTGCTGTCCTGTGCACATCTGCTGTGAGAATAAATGTAAATCTACATCATTATTTTACCGATTGGTCAATTTTTTAAGGTTTAGCTTCATTGAGGTATAATCGATACAAATAAATTGTATATTTTAAGATATACAACTTTTCAATAGTTGTGTTATATATTCTATAGAATTGGCAATGTATTTTTGAACACGTATGGATGAACATGTAAGCTAAAAAACAATTCCTTATTAAAACCAATATTATATAATATTGATGCATATAGAATTCATGCTGCTATTTTTCCACCAATTTCGTTGACACATAATTGATATAAAATTGCAGAAATGTGAGATATATAATGTGATGCTTTGATACGCATACATGCACAGTACTGTAAGAATGATTGCCATGTTCAAGTTAGTTAATCGAATAATCTATCTTCTCCTCTTGTTACCTTTTCTTTTTTACTTTTTGATGATGAGACTATTTAAGATCTACTCTCAAGCAACTACAGTCATTATCCTGTGCATTAAATCCCCAGAACTTATCCATGTCTTAAGTGGAATCATATCATTGATTAACATCTCCCATCCCCCCCAGCTCCCGGCATTCTACTTGCTGTTTCTATAACTTTGACTTTGTTAGTTCCACATATAAGCGAAACAACATAACATGATTTCCTTGACTTATTTTACTTAATACAGAACTATCAGTCATGCCATATTATCACAAATGGCAGGGTTTCCTTCTTTTGTATGACTGAATAATAGCTAATCCATTGTGTGTGTATGTATATATACACATATAAATCACTATATATACATAGGAAATAGGGTCATACTAAGTTAAAAATGAGATGACAGTGGAGCAGGACAGCTCCTTATTCAATATGACTGGTGTCTTTATAAAAAGAAGAAATCTGAAGGTAGACACACAGGACGAACGTCACAGGACGATGAAACCAGACCTTGGCCTATACTTCTACAAGCCAAGTAACACCACGGTTGTCCACAGGGGAGAAGCATTTAACAGGTTCTTTGTCAAAGCCCTGGGGACCAACCCTGCTACTACCATGACCTTAGACTTCCAGCCTCTAGAAGGATGAAGAAATAAACTTTTATTGTTTAAGCCACACAGTTTTTGTTACTTTGTTATGGCAGCACTAGCAAACTGGTATACGTTTTTTCTTGTACGTACATTGATGGCTTATTTCTTTTTGTTATTGAGTTTCATTCTGTTGTATAGCTGTACCACAAACTGTTCATCTGTTCACCAATGGAAGGATGCTTTAGTTGCTTCCAATTTGGGGTGATCACAAATATAACTATAATAAATATTTGAGTACAGATTTGTTTATGTGCAATAGTTTTTACTTCCTTTAGACAACAGGAGTAAAATTTCTGGGATATATGATCTGTTCATGCTTAGAATACAAAAAATTAGAAACCCCCCACCACAATAAGCTCCCCCACTTGGCATGCCTACTAGTAGTATATAAATGTTTTACTTACTCTGCGTCTTTCTTGTCATTATTGTTTTGCTTTGTTTTTACATCATGACATGTGGAAGACTATCCCCCATGGTTGCAATTTGCTCTTCTATAATTATTAATAATGTTCTTCATTAATGCCATTCCAGTATTCTCTTTGATGAAGGCTTTATTTAAATCTCTTGCCCATAACTTTATTTAATTATTTTCTTTCTTATTGTTGAGTTTTTAAAAGTTCATTTTTTCTGAATAAAAGTCCTGTATTGGATATATTACTTGCAAATATTTTGTCACAGTCTGTGGTATGTCTTTCATTTTCTTAACCCCTTCCAGAGAACAAAGAAATTGTTCTTAAATTAATAAAGTGCACCTTAACAATTTTTCTTTTGTTTACAGGCTTTCAATCTTAAATCTAAGAAATCTTTGGCTAAAATCACAAACATTTTCAAATGTGTTTTCTTGCAAAAATTTTATAATATTTGGCTTTACATTTATGAATATTATCTATTTGTAATTAATTTTTATATGTTGAAAGATATGAAAGTTTTCAAAAACTCTTTGGTTTGACTTTTGCTTTGTTTTGAATATAGATATCCAATTGCACAGACATCCAATTACTTTTTGATCTGCTAAATTTTGATTTGACATAGTTTTCTTTGAATGCCTTTATTTGGTTGTGATAAGTCGGAAAGTGTTTCTTTTCTCCTCTTAAATTTTTTGGAGAAGTTTGTGCGAAACTGGCATTGTTTCTTCTAAAGGGTAGGAAAATAATCACCAGTAAAACTATATAAACCTGAAGTTGTCTTTGAGGGAAGATTTTTAACCAAAAATTCCGTTTCTTTAGTAGACGGAGACCCTCATGTCTCTGTGTCTGTGACTGTATTTGTATCCGTGCTCTTTATATCTACACCTACATCTGTCAGAGCTTTAGCAGTTTGTGACTTTCAGGGAATTTGCCCATTTCACCTAAGTTGTACCTTACATGGACACATATTTGGCTACAATGTCTCCCTCCTGTGTGAGTTCCGCAGAGGTGCTCTCTCTATCATTCCCAATGTGGGCAATTTGCGCCTTATCCTTTTCTCGTGGTGAGTCTGATGAAAGATTCATAAACCGTATTGCTTGCCTCAGAGAACTGGCAAGCAATACAATTTTAGTTTTCTCTGCTACCATTTGTTTTTGTAGTTCGTTAGTTTCTATTCTAATGTTTATTATTTCCTCTCTTACGTTTACTTTAGGTTAAATCTGCTTAATTTTCTAGTTTTAAAAGGTGTTACAAGTTTTCTGGTTTTTACGTTACTATAAACTCCCCTCTAAGTAACCCTTTAGCTTTAACACAATTTTTTCTATACTGATTTTATCTCCATTCAACTCAAAATATTTTTCAACCATCCTTTTAATTTTTTCTTGAACTTTTCTGTAAGTTATTTAATTCCCAATCTATGGAGAAATTGTAAGGCTATCTTTCTCTTATCGATAGCTAATTTGGTTACATAATAGTCAGAAAATATATTTTGTATTATTTCAATAAAGTAATGCCCTCATCTGCAGATTTGCTTTACACAGTTTCAGTTACTCCAGATCACTCACAGTCCAAATATAGTACAATATTTTGAAGGAAAAAGAGAGAGAGACCATAGTCACCTAACTTCTATTATTATAGTATATTGTTAAATTTATTTATTTTTATTATTAGTTATTATTATTAATCTCCTACTGTACTTAATTTATAAATTAAACTTTATTTTTGGTATGTATGTGTACAAGAAATATACCTGGTATGTATATATAGTATATATGGTGTTTGGTACTAGCTGCAATTTTAGGCATTTCTAGGGGTATTGGAATGTATCTTTCATGAATAAAAAGAACTAGCATACTGACATTTGGTAAAACTTGTTTTATAACCTAGAATAGAACCAGCATAGGAAAGTGTTCTGTATGTATTTGAAAAAACTATATATCCTGCTGTTTGGGAAAGAAGTGATGGTCTCTGAATGTTGATTAGGTAAAGTAAATGCTGGCGTTGTTCAAGTGGTCTATTAATATATGTTTATCAGCACATTTCTGGTGGACATTTTCTATGGACGTTTGAGAGAGTGGTATTATTTTTGGCCATTATTGGGAATCAATTTATTTCTCATTTCAGTTCTCAGACAATATTTGCTTCATGTATTTGGAAGTTTGCTATTATGTAGATACATAAATGTTCGTGACTGGTACATTTCCATGATTAATTAACCACTTTATCCTGATGAAACAACTTTCTTTATCCTTAGTAAACTCTCTGCTCTGAAATCTACTTGTGTAATATTATATATGCATACCAAATTCCTTGTTATTAGTGTTACTTGTAATTTATTTGTGGCATTAATTTTAAGTCCATTTTTTATAGGCAGCAAATTATTGAGTCTCTCTTTTTTAATTCATTTTGACAAATTAAAAATTTCTGATATTTAATTGGGGTATTTAAGTTATTTATATATTGTGACTATTCTGATGCGATTATTGGTTTAAGTCAAATCTGCCATCCTGTTATTTCTTTTTTTGTTTTTGTTACTCCATCTGTTCTTTATTTTCTTCTTTTCTCTTTTTCTACAGTCTTTAGGATTGAGTACCTTTTATTTTATTCATCTTGATTGTGGTTTATTAATTGTAATTTTCTCTGTCTATATATGTGTGCATGTGTTTAGTGCTTTCTTTGAGTGTTTCTGGTATATATAAACATATACACAAACTAATATAGTCAAATAATACTACATCACTTCATATACACCCTAATATTTCCATTTCACCTATCCTAGCCTTTTTGATACTGTAAATTTTACTTCTGTATTTTTTATAAGCCCTACAATGCATTGTTGTTTTTTTTCCATGATCACATAGGTTCTCATGAATGCATTATAGTTTTTTATTAAATCATTATTCTTTGAATTTATTTCAAAAATTAAAAAAAAATTTTTACGTACTCACATGCTTACTAATTCTGTTGCTCGTTTTTCTTTTGTGTAAATACAGGTATCATATAGAATATTTTTTCTTCTGTTTGAAAGACTTCTTTAACATTCTTATAGTATATATATACAGGTAATTTTTTTTCTTTTTTTTGTACCCTAGAAATATATTTTATTTTGCCTTAGTTTCTGAAATGCTATATTGTGTATAAAATTCTAGGTTGACAATTTTTTTGTTAGCATTTCAAAATACTGTTTCACTGTCTTCTGATTTACATTGTTTTCTAAGAGAAAGTATTTATTTTCCTGATCTTTTTTCCTCTCTAAATAATGTCTTTTTCTCAAGCTGCTTTTAATATTTTTCTCTTTATCGGTTCAATTAATCAATTAGATTATGGTATGCCTTGCTGTGGTTGTCTTAGTTTTCTTGTATTTCATTCATTGAGTTTCTTAGATCAGCGTATGTATGATCATAATATAATTTGAAAAATTTTATCTTGAGGGTTTTGTTTGTTTGCTTGTTTGTTTTTGGGACCCTCAAGTCACGTGAAAATAGTTTCTCATTTTTGAAGCTTGCTTTTATGCATCCTTGGTGAAACCAGAAATGCAGAAATTTTAGTCCGGGACTA
Source organism: Perodicticus potto (assembly GCA_963574655.1). Lineage (NCBI taxonomy): Eukaryota > Metazoa > Chordata > Mammalia > Primates > Lorisidae > Perodicticus > Perodicticus potto. The sequence goes on along the minus strand of CAUYRH010130789.1, from coordinate 13,270 downwards.
GTTTTTCTCCTCTGCTAAGGCGATAACACTTGGTAACACTGCCCAGTGCTTCATGATTTATCAGAGTTTTCCATCCTGACTATTGAGAACATCAACTCTTAAGCACTTGATATAAACCAGGATTTTTCCTTTTTATAAAGCTGGTAGTTCTTTACAGGTAGTTCTTTCCCTGGTCTTGATAATTGCCTAAAATGCACACACACATGTACTCAGCTAAAGCAGCGGTTCTCAACCTGTGGGTCCCAACCCCTTCGGGGGTCTCCTGATGTCAGATATTTACATTACGATTCATAAGAGTAGCAAAATTACAGTTATGAAGTAACAACGACAATACTTTTATGGTTGGGGGTGACCACAATGTGAGGAACTGTATTAAAGGTTGAGAACCACTGAGCTAAAGACTTGGATGAGAGAAGGCTTGACAGATCTCAGGAGCTCATCTTCTGCCCATGCAACTTTCACTATTACTTTGTTCTGGGAAACCCAGGTTCTTGTCCTCCCAAACTTCCATCTCTGTCTCCAGAATGCAGGGTGGCCACCAAATTTTTGCCTGCATTTTCCCCTGTGCTCTGTAGTCTGGAAACTCTCAAGATAGTAAGTAAGGGAGGACAATGATAGGAGCTAGCTTGCTTATTTCCTCTTTTTCCAGTTTTTTGAATTATACTGCTTATTCTCCAATATCTAAAAGCCATTATGTCATATAGTTTTTCCTAAGCAACTAAAAATTTGCTTCAGACGGGTGAGTAAATCTGATCTCTTTTACATTGCATAGATAATTACTTCAAAAATGCTTTGCTGTACCCTCCAGGATCTATAATGTAGAAACTGGGGCGCTTTAAGAATTGATTGCACACACAATTAGTGTATAACTGAAGCTGCAAACAAAAAATTGGTTTCTTCTCTTAAGTACTTTTGGTTACATTCAAAAATGTTTACTGACCAAAAGCATTTAATTCAATAAGTCTGTAAACATTCTTCATATTGAACATCTGTTTAGCTTTTAGTAGAATCTTTGGGTCCCCAGGCTTGAAATTTAAAAAGTGAGTTTATGTGGTCATTTGCAATTCAAATAAAATAAATATTACTTCCAGGGACAAAGCCTGAAATCATATGAATTCAATGAATTAAATGTAATTTTCCGTGAATGCAAAGCAATAAAACGATAGAGAAAATTAGCTCAAATTTAAGCACAAATATTATCTCTGCCTACAAATTAGTTACATGGATGTCAAATTTCTTTTATGTGTGCCCCCAGATTTTTTGATACACACAATCAAGAGAATTAATTGGGGAGATTAGAAAGCACATGGGCCCACAAGTGTTTTCCTCGTGCATTCTTTCACCTTTTATTAACAGTTTTCAGACAGATCATTTTATAAATTGGGTGATTATGGAGTTTTGCGACTTCTGTTTAGGGAGTTCTGAACTCATTTGTTCTAAGAAAAATTTGAGACAGATAAGTGAAACCAAGCTCTGGATGGGGAAAAAAGCAATTTAATCCAAATCAGACATATTCTACAGATGTCTGAGGTTTGTTGAAAGTGAGTCTAAGTTATATATTCAGTTCTGAGATACATCATGCCAACATTTTCTTGCTCAGACACAAACGTCTTTAGTCTATCCTGAAAAGTCTACAACATTCCACACTGCCATTAATAAAAATATGTTGTGCCACAATTAATGGTGAAAACATTACTCTACATTCCATGGGTGTCTGAGTTTCCCCAGACACAGCTGTGGAAATTGCATTTGGTGATTCAACAGTAGGCCACATATTGGGTTGAAACTAAACTAGAACCATCATAACCTAGCCATGCCCCATAAAGCAAACAGAATGAACAAGTAAAAATTATCTATTAAAAATTACCTACAAAACCAGTGGAAAATGTAGGAATTATAATATTCCCAAGAGCATCCATTTCCATTTAGAAAGTTAAGAATTGTAAGAACTACAAGAGCTGTTTGAAGATGATGTACTTTAGTTAATAATGCTATTCATGGTAGCTGAGGTTGGCAAATGAATGTTTGCCCTCAAAAGTAGTTGATAATCTCACCCTTTATTATTTGTGGTGCATATGTGAAGGGTCAGGAGAAAACTTCTAAATACGGTTCAAAATTGTTTTCACATAGTAAATGAGAAAATATCATGAATGTTATATTACTCAGGTTGATAAAAATATCTCCGATTGTATGTGAAGCCGGCACACTGTACTCCATGACTGAATTATTGTACATAGTTATGACTCAATAAAAAATAATTTTAAAAAAAAGCATTTGATAATATTGCTTCTGTGTTTTGCTGTTTCCCAAGTAGAACTGGATAGTCAAGATGACGAATGTCTTTTTCAAAAAAAAAAAACATTACCAACTTGAGAATATTTATTACCTTTTTCAAAAAGGTAGAAAACACTTAATGATAACATTTCTGTTAGCTGTGGTGGCAGAATTACGTACTTACATCTAACACTTTTTTTTTCTGTGTAATAGGGATTAGTTAATTACAGAGTACTCATGTCCAAGGAAATTAAAGTTATTTTAAAATATGAAGGGCATTTGTAAGTAAAAGTTTCATTTACTGTTTGAGAAACATGTATTAAAAGTCAGAATTACTAACTTTTTGGTGAAGAATAGTGAATATATCTTGTACACAGTTGATATATTTATAGTTGTTTTATCTTTAAAAATCTAATAAATGGATAACTTGCAAGGCAAATATAAACAGTATAGTTTTGAGGGAGTGAGCTGTTTAGATTAAAGAAAAACTTAAGCCCTGTTATGTCTATAATTATAACGGTGGAAAATAGAGGTTGTTAAGCCACGGACCTAACGTGAGCTGGTATAAATAATTACATGTTTATATAGCCCAATTTAACAAGGCAACTCTGGCAAAGCCATTTAAAAACACAAAGTTAAAAATTAAAACTTTAAGTCTACTGAAGCAACTAAAGTAATTAATTCAGTAATTCAAATCCCAAATGATCCAAAAATACTCTTAAAGAGCCGACCAGTAAGACAACTGTCTGTCCGTGACTGGATAACAGCATTTGAAATCACAGGCATGTTTATTAATCCTGGCTACTCTTTAAATTTATGAGAGTATATGGTATTATTGACTCTTGTTTCAGAATTTACAGACCAGGTTTATATAGATTTTCTCACAGATTCTCTCACTCAATTACTTAACAAGTCTGCAAAGCCAGCTATTAACTTCATTATTATCATGCCATTATTCAGTTGAAACAATTGAGAGCCAGGAGGCTGAGTCTACCACAGAGCGGTGGGATCATAAATAGCAGAATTTAGTCCTCTATGCCTATTATTTAATTAAAAAACTAAGATATGGGAGGCTGAAGCAAGAGAATTGCTTAAGCCCAAGAGCTTGAGGTTGCTGCGAGCTGTGATGCCACAGCACTCTACGCAGGTGACATAGTGAGACTCTGTCTCAAAAGAAAAAGAAAATGAAACTAAGTTATTTCAGACAAAATAGACAATTCTAGTACATGGCTATTATTGTCGACGTAGTATTTCTGCAATGAATGATGAAAAGGATGAGAGCCGCTGCTTTTGTGAACGGTTTTGATGAAGTCCCTGGTAGAAGGATTTGTTCGTAATTTTCTGGTTGCTTCCCTTATAACAAACATAATCTAAAAACTGACCTGACTCATATGACAAGCCTACCTTTTGTGTGTATTATATATTTTGCAACATAGAATGTGTTTTAAAAGTCAGGCACAGCCTCTAATCTGGTAAACAAAAAAAAAAAACATCAATGAGAAACCTCAGAAATAACCTAGATGATTTTTAAATGAAGCCACTTTATAGTCTGTCATATCCCGCAGAAACAGCCAAGCAACTGGGTTACACAGTGTTGGCACGCCCTCGGTTTCGTCCTCTGAGCTTTCCTGTTTGAATTCGCCTTTGTTTTGTGTACATACAACTCCAGACACATACTAAGACACCACTTCTGACATTTTTCCAGAAACATGCAAATTGAAGACCTGAAATCTAACAGGCAATAAATTGAAAATAAATGTGTCAAGAGGTTTAGCACAAGCAGCCCATGAGGAGACACCCTCTTTCCTTAATGTGTAAAAGGCAAAGTCACAGTTGATGCATCTACTGAAACTCCAAGGAGAATGTGGTCACACCAAATGCCAAGCCAGTGGCACCGGTGTTCTCAGCAGAGGAATTAGGATGGGGATACCCAACTTTTAAGTCCTTCTTGGGAAAGACATAAGAGGAACTTTCTCACTTTCTCAGGACACATCCACAAGGTAAGTGAAAACGGTTTGGGGAGATTTAAAAATCAAAATCAAAATCTCAGGAAAATGTCTCCCTGAGAATTGCTAAAGACACCCAAACCCAGAGGCTTAGAGATCCTCGAAAATGTATTGCTTATGCTCAAATTAAAATCTAGAGGCTACCAAAAGGATTATCAGAATAAAACAGTGCTTAGCAAAGGATACGACAGATTCTGCTGGCGGAGTAGTATCTTAAGTGGCACACAGAAGGATTTATTTGTTTTATTGTACTTGATAAATTTGATTATGCACTTAACAAATGCCTATGAAAATATAGCAAGCAAATTAAAATTGCCTGAGGATTGCTTTCAGGAAAATGTGAAGTTTCAGTGAGTTAACGTGTGGGATATAGTGGACATAATGCTTCAGATGGTATTTGGACAAAAATTTGGATGCAAATGTTAAGGATGATACTTAAAGGACAAAATTATGGTGATGCTGGACAGACAGTCCTGGCATTTAGCAAAGCAATTGCCTGGCCTTTCCTCTGAAGCAGGATGGAAGGCCTGGAAGACCCTTCTCTGGAGATAGCAGGTACGGAAGACCCTCCTTTGCCTTAATCCATGCTGTTGACCTTGGCCTGCACCAGCTCTAATCCTTCACACCATCCTCACCTCCACTGGAATGGAAGCTCTGGAAGGGCAAACAGTGCATCCTGGGATTCAGTGTCTGCTACATGATTAGTACTTAATAGACGTCAAGAATGAGCGAATAACTGTTTTATGCCACACACTCTGACCCTGACACCACTCCCTGCTCAAGGTATTCATCCTTCCCTTGAGATGAAGCTATTTCTTTTCACTTTTACCAAAGCAAGCACTTTACAGTTTCCACCCCTTTAGAGTCACAACCTAATTCCACAAAAACAGTGGAACAAAGAAGAATTCCAGAATTACGAGTGCAGTGTGCGGTGGCCTTCCTCAAAGTTCCCTCTTCACTGTAGGGTGACGTCATTTGAAAAATCTTTTCACGTGGTAGGGTGGGCCCAATTAGCCCGCAGTGAAGATAATCTCACCACCATCCGCACAGTGAGTGGGTAGGGATGGGAAGGTCTGTGCCACTGAGCTCAGGGAGCTTTTCTTCCTAGGAAGGTTGGTTCAGGAATAAGGAGTGATCTTATCACCAAACAGCAAAGGAGACAAGGAGAGGTGTTTGCTTGAGATGGCTGAGAAAGAAAATAATTCCCACATATGGGACATTTTCTGGAGACAGTCACTTGTTTCCCACTGAATCTAGACGGGTTCAGGTTAAGAGGCTGGGAACTGCTGTGACCACTAGGTTGCCGCCTGAGGATGGAAGGAGAGGCACCCACAGGGCAGTGAGGCCACCGGACAACGGCATCTCAAGGCTTAAATGTCAGCCCTGCTCCGGCCTGGGTCTGCACTTCCCCATCACAAATTTACTTTTAAGAAAGTAATGATTCCTCTTTGTTCTGATATTTTACAAAGGGTTTTTTTTTTTTTTTGCTTTAACTTGTGGCAATACATTAATGTACACAGGTTACAGATGTGTTATACAATCTGTATTCTCTGTTGACTCACTGATAGAATTCCACAACAGAAGAAAAGTTGCATCACACATGTAGTCTTGTTTATGCACTGCTTTGTATATTTCCTCACTACACCGAGAAGCAAAATAACAATAGCAATGACGAACCCTTGCCAAGCATTTGCTTTGTGTCTGACAATCTGCTGCATGATTCACAAAGGTCACCCCATGTAATCCTCCCAACAGCCCTTTGAATTCGGTCTCTGTTAGTCTGCTCGTGTTGCTGTGAAGAAATTCCTGAGGCTGGGTAATTTTTAAAGAAAGCATGTTTTTTTTGCTCATGATTCTGCAGGCTATAAAAGAGGCATAGTGGTGTCAGCATCTGCTTTGGGAAGCTTCCATTTTTGGCAGAAGGCAAAGGAAGCAAGCATTACATGGTGAAAGAAAAAGGAAGACCCGAGGGAAGGCGGTGCCAGGCTCTTTTAAACAATCTGATCTCCCAGGAACAAATGGAATGGGAGCCCTCTCATTACAGGAGGAAGGCTGCGAGCCCTTCAGGAAAGATCCGCCGTCCGGTAACCACAACATCTCCCACCAGGCACTACCTACAACACAAATTTCAACATAAGATTTGGAACGGACAAATGCCCAAACTATATCAAGGTCCCAGATTTACTCCCATTTTATTGATGAAAAAACTAAAAATCAGAATGTTTAAATACTCTACAGTCTTAAGTTGAACATCAATTAACGTGGCTTAGGACATCTTCATGCTCATTAATTTTGACTAGCTTACTAAAATAAATCCTATGACGTCACCTATTAAAACGTGTATTTGTAATTCCCCAGCATGAACTGTTGTTCAATTTTGTTGCCTGTTCGCCTACCACTACCATCGGAATTTTTGCAAGAAAGGGCTTGCTAATTTGTCCCAGGGCCTGGCCAGTGTCTAGTATGGCATATGCTCAGTCAGTATTGGCTGAATTAATGGTGAATGAAGGAATGAGCAAGTGAAGAGATGGGCCCAAGTGACAGAAGTAGTGTTAAATGTTGTGCTATTCCACATGAGTATGGAAGCTGGGTAGCGCCGCTCTATGCTAAATTTTTCCACCAGAATGACATCTGTGTTTTTATTCACCAGATACTTATGTTTAAGACCCTCGGCCACAGGATGAATCTTCACAATAAAGAAAACATACAGCGCCAGGGAGTGGACACTGTTCAAAAGTACAAACAATTAGTTTATTGCACTTTCTTGTGGATTTATGCTACCTACATTTTTCACAGTTTTACAGATCACTGGCTGCAAATTTTCTATTAATACAATTGTAACCTGATACCTTCCGCCTGTATACTACTGTATACTACTGTATACTACTTTGTAGCTCATAAAGCACATTTATATGTACTCTCATCTGAGCCTGTAATGCTGTCCAGAGATCTGGAAGCAGACGCCACTTTATGTGCAATGAGGGGAAGAATCTGGGACTTGAAACGACTTGGTTATTAGCACATAGGAAGTAGTTGATCAGCTGTCCAGAGCGCCTACTTCCTTCTCTTGTCTTATTTTTGGCAGCTTCTCTGGTTCCATCAAGGGTTGGAAAAATATCCCGTGAGCCAAATCCTTGAGACCACCTGTGCTGAGCAAATGTCGAGCTGACATCTGAGAAGTAAACCTGAGCAGAGGTAGGCATTAGTGCAAACAACTCCCACTGATTTGTGTTCGGCTATAACCTCAGATGCATTGCTTTCACCTAAAATTCTCCTCTACAAACAAAAGTTGGAGCCATGGTGATGGAGAGAGGGATGCCTGCCCAGGCAGTAAGAGGGGGCTCTATTCCCATCCTTTATCATCCTTTGGCAAATACACAACCCAGGTCAGTGTCACCTGCTATCTCTAGTCAACTAAAAGGTGAAGACAATGGAGAAAATAGGTAAATTTTCCAACACTCTGGTTTATAATTCCTGCCGTCATATTGATTACAAGTTTGCTCTAGGTTATTCTTTTTTCCACTTCCCCCTCTTTTTTCCTCTCTCTCTCCTTCTGCTTTCATCCCTTCCTTTCTTCTTTTGTTCATTTCCTTTTGTTTTCAACCTCCCTCTTTCCTCCCTCTCTGCCCTCTCTCTCATAATGGAACTTAATTTGAATGGAACAAGATTCTAAGATGAGCTAATTAATAGTTTATAAAATGAAGGATAGTCTATTCACTTCTGCACTCCTATTTATTTAAGTCTCAGTAACTCACAAAATACAACAACACATTTTGTTGAGTGGGAAATTGGTTTATTTTGGAAGCTATTTTAGATTGCACTTTATCATAGTAAGTTAAACATCAATTTAAGAACTTACCATTTGCCTTATGACAAGCCTAAAAATAAACATGTCTCTAGATAAATATATAACACATAATACTAATAGAGACAGTTTGTATTTTAAAAAGGTATTATGTATGTTCTTATTAAGTCTTTACCGCATCAAATTTTTTCCTAATAATAAACAAGTAGTTAGAGGTCTTCAGAATTGGAGGCTTGAAAAAATACTGTGCCAAAGCTTGTTTTAATTAACACTCTCAGCTCCTGCGAAATTTGATAGAAGTTAGAGTGTGAAAATTGAATGAGAGAATATATCCTAAGAGCATTCTTATAAATAGTAAAAGTGCCAAGGAATAAATAGCAGCCACGCTACTTTTTTATTTTTAAATATGTTAGGCAGATTTGTTATTGCCCATCAGGACAGCACCTGACCACATTCAAAATGCTTAATGAAAAGGTGGTAAATATATTTTGTAATATATTTACAAAAGAACTGTGTGCTGTGTACCAGCTTGTGCTGTGGAAAAGATAAACCAATTACTTTTGGAAAGTGCCATGTCAAAGAGATTAATTCTGGTGCAGATGTACATGTTGGCACTAGCTATATATAATATAAGCATTGTATATTTCTTTCAAAATTGCTAGCATTCTACCAAACAGATGAATACGACTTTTAAAAGACTAAGTACTGTAAAAGAAAAATTTGAATGTTCCTAGCTTTAAAAAATGACAATTATTGACACAGATTTGATCTCTACAAATTATGTGAATGTGTTAAATTATAGCATGTACCCAGAAAATATGGACATCTACTGTATATCAGTAAAAATAATAACAAACACCAGAAAACAAGGGTGTATATATTTGGCTGGACATTATTTCAAAACTCATAGAGTTAATGTTCATTTATATATTTGTGGTACCACTCTTTTATACTGTTTTTATAGGCCAGAATAGGCAATTATCAGCAATTTATATGGTTCAACCTAATAAAACATTTATTAACAAGTAACATGAATCTTGATTAATTATTCTAGTAACATAAATGAAATAAGACTCCCTCAGAAATGCAGTCTGCAAAATAGTATGACCCTTGAGCTGCAGCATTTAAGTGGGTCCCAATGGAGAATTAAGTCTTAAACTCTAGTCACAAATTCTTTTGTTGGCTATCATATACTTCTTTTGATTTCTTGTCTGTTCCCATGTTGCCTTAACCAAATCAATTTTATTTTTGGCTTAAAACATTTATAGGCTTCCATGTGATATTATAGACCCCACAGCAACATTCTTCCAGTCATGATGGTGCCAGTTCCATTTTGGTCACGTCTTCGTACAAACTTCTTTCTGTGTCTTATTTGTATGACAATCTGAAAAATGTTTCCATGGAGAAAGTGTCATTTTATTGGTTATACTGTTCATTAAGTATTCTTATTTTGTGATCTTACCTCCCGTCTGTGGTGTGGTATGGAAAGAATCTAAGGAAAAAATAGTAAGGGTCATACTATAAATGAGCAAACTAAATCTTACTGGTAGGCCTTCTGGAACAGCTAAAAACAACAGACATGAAAAAAGGAGTCCATCTCTACTCCGTATTACAGAAGAAAGGAGGAGTGCTGAATGGACCCTCAGCTCCCTCACTGAGCAAAGTTCTATCCTCTTTCCCGGTCATCCCCTGTTTTCCTGTTGGGTTAGACCAATGTCAGGCATTGGCAAGAGACTGTAAGACGGTAATGTGGGGGAAGGGGAGGGCATTACACACCCTACTACTTGTCCTGTCCAATCTTACTGCACTTGGGCAGTGCTGGTTTTCCTCTGCTTTAGGGGAGAGGCCGAGAGATGACAATGACTTCACTTTATGGTTGGTCCCTGGGTGACAATCCTTCACTGTGTTCTTATCCCTGATCATATCTCTGTAATCTACATTCTTTTCAGCTCAACTCTTTGGCGATACCATTTGTTTATGTACAAGACCTCTGCAATTCTCGAAGAATAGCACTTTTTGTTTGCCTGGTATAAGTTTTGATACTGTTTGCAATATTTACAATACTGTAAAGAAGCAGACAAATGAACAAAAAAAAATGCATGCCTTACAAAATGGATTTTGTAAATAGTTCTTAAGAGTGCTGGAAATTCCTTTGTCTACCTCTTGGGAAGACCTTAAGAGCGATATTTTTATTGTGTTAGCTCTCAGAATTATTTTTTTTAAATAATAAGATAGATCATGATGTTATAACAAAGTAGCATTTGATTGGAGTATCTTCATGCATTCAACAAACAAATGATGCAGCCGTAAGTAAGGCAAGTAATGCTTGGCCTCATATTGCTAGCAATAAAGTCTCCAAACAAATAATTTCACAAGGAATTAAATATGACAACTGTGGTAAGAATTATGAAAGAGAAATCACTTGAGGATAATGTCATTCAAAGGAAACAACCTGTAAGTGGAGAAGTGGAGGATGAGTTAGCTAGGGAAAATAGAGGTAAAAGCTTTCTACGCGGAGTGAGTCAGAGTTGTGTGAAGGCTCTATGACATGAGGGAACACAGTGGAAATGAAGTGGAAAGGGGTCCAAAGTGACTGTTTCACAGAAAATAAGGTGGGAATGTTGAGAAATGAGGTTGGAGAGACTAAAGAAAGTGATAGAATTTCAAGATCTGTAGTCCATGTTAAGGACTTTAAAGGCTATTCTAGCAGGAATGAGGAACCTCATTCTATAATAACATCAATTCTATAATAATATCCATGTTAAGGACTTTAAAGGCTATTCTAGCAGGAATGAGGAACCTCATTTCTCTTTTCATGAAAAGAAATTACATGATAAAAGTTTGTATTTATAAAGGCCACTGGCTATTCAGAGAAGAAAAAAGTGGACAGGTTGAGGGAGCAACAGAGAATTAAAAAAAGCCAAGAAAAAGACCCTGTTGATTTAGGATGGAATGTTACGTTTGGAGAGATCCAAGCAAAAGTAAGAGGATGGTGATTCATTGAGTGTGGATGGTGGGAAGAGGGAGGCATCAGGAATGATATCCAGGACCTCATATGGAGCGGAATGTTGGCTGACTGTGTCATTTATAGAGATGGACAATCCTGAGAAAAGAGCAGCTTTTAATAGAAAGAGAATTCATTTGAGCACTTGAATTTGAGACATGGGAGGATAAGACATTGCCTGGAAAGAGCACAAAACAGGGATAGAGCTTGGTGTGGAAATGCCAGCATTCGAAGATTGAGTGGAAGAGGAAGAGAAAGCAAAGGAGACTGCCTGGAAATGCCCAGTGTGACAAACGAAATCAGAACTTTCTGGCATCAGTGAAGTCAAAGCAAGATATTGTTTCAAGGAAAATTAAAGGCATGGAATATGGTGACATGCCAACTAAGATAATAATGAAAGAATACCCTTTGGATTTGTGATGCTGAGTTTGTTGGTGACATCGGCATGGTCATTTTTGGAGTGGAGACTGACGATAAATAGGAAAAACTCAAAAAGAGCAAGAATGAAAAGAGACTGAAGCAGAGGAAGGGTATTTTTAAGGAGACAGAAACAAATTTACTTGAGATAAGAAGGCTCAGGTAGAGTGACAAGTTGAAGACACAGAAGACAGGAGGGGACATAAGGTGCGAGATTCCTGAAGTGAGAGGAAGAGAAGGCCTTGAGCAAAGGGAGCAAGGACTGGACTTGAACGGATGGAAGCACACCGCTTCCATTAGCAGGTAGGCAAATTTGAACTCAGAAATTGAAAGCCCTTCCTCTCTGATGATTTATACTTTCCTCGTGAATCAAGAAGCAATCATCTTCTGGGAGGAAAAAGGGTGGAAGGCTAGAAGTTTACAACACTGCGGAGTATTGAAACAGACATCATGTTAACTTCAGTCCTAAGTCAGCTAGGAAAAAGTAGCAAAATCAACAAGCCCTTTTGAAGGTTCCTGTAACACTGGTGATCATAAATTTAGAGGTATAGATCTGACAAGTTTCACATAATGTCATTTCATCCAAGGACAGTGTGTTCGATTGCTGCCTGAATGAGACAGAATATCTCACCTCTTACTACATCTTCTAACAATTTTGTATATAGTCCTGTATCTTAGTTAGCGTGGGCTGCTAGAGCAAATTAAACTTGGAAAATTATAAACAATAGAAATTTATCACTCATAGTTCAGGCAAGTCCAAGATCAAAGCACCTGCAGATTTGGGGACTGGTGAGTCCCTGTTACTCATTTGTAGCATCTTCTACATGTCCTTTAACAGCACAAGGGAGGACGGCTAAAGAGCTCCCTCAGGACTTATTATAGAAGACTTGCAAAAAAGACCTTGCATATTAATACCATCACCTTGGGACACAGGTTTCAACATCTGAATGGGGGGTAGATATATACCTTCCAACCACAGTACTCTAAATTTTCATGTAGCATTCCTTGGCACCACATAGAGAAAAGCCCCTTATATCATCCTCAAATCTAGTCTTGCAGCCACTTTCCCTAACCCATTCACATTCACAACCCATTTCTTGGTTCTAGGGGTCATTTTGTACAGTGGATTTATACACTGGGTAAGACTACAGATTAATGACTACTAGTAACCTTTTTACATAGATTTCCTATTAAGTTTGTTTATTTTTATACTTATACAAACTCTAAATTTTAAAAATGTCATTTCCAATTCTATGCATAATTTAAAACCAGAATTAAGATCTACAGGCATTTATGAATCAGGCAAGGGTTTTACTTTATTATTATTATTATGGTGCAGCAACTCTTTGAAGTGTTAGGAAGGCTTGGGCAATCTGTGAGATGAGAGGAGCTATTTTTTAGCCCCAGATAAAACATAAATTTTCTTTTAAAGTAAGATCAATCAAAAGGAGACAACATCTGTAAAATTTTAAGATCAGATATTTATCATTGTACTTTATAAATTATAAAGGCAATCCAGATGGGGTGACTTATGGGGACAGTAGCACTGAAGGCAATCTGGTCTAATATTGGATACACCTGTTAGAGGGGAGGAGTGGGGAAAAACTGTATTTCAATATCATCTAGAAATATATTACAAGAGAAATATTTGAGGACTTCTTTCCATCTAGCCCAACTTGACCAAAGATGAATTACTGAATTCCATTTTATGTTGCTTTGTAGGTTGTGCCCACCATAACATGGTCAAATTGTCTATTTCAGTTG
>CAUYRH010130787.1:0-13744 GCA_963574655.1 Perodicticus potto | reverse complement strand
GACCCTATGTGGATACCCTTGATCGCCTTTTCTTCCCTGATTGCAATGGCTAAAACTTCCATTACGATATTGAAGAGCAACGGAGACAATGGGCAACCTTGTCTAGTTCCTGATCTAAGTGGAAATGGTTTCAATTTAACTCCGTTCAATAAGATATTGGCTTGATCCATAGTCAAAATTCTTTATCAGTCATTTCAATATTCTCATTTTGGTTGATTTCCACTGGTACAGAGTTGTTGTTTTCTTCTTCTTCTTTTTTTTTTTTTTTTGCAGTTTCTCAAGCTCAATCTTAATAAAACCTTAGAAAGGTTTTATTAAGGGGCTGGGTTTGAACCCATCACCTCCAGCTGATGGGGCTGGCGCCCTACTCCATTGATCCACAGGCACCACCCAAGTTGTTGTCTTCTTTTGGGGGTGTCTTTTCACTCTCATATTTCATGTCTACCTTTTTCACTAAAAATGAGGGTGACTGAAAGTTATCATTGTAATTAAAACTACTAAAATACAAGAAAAACAATTCTAGATGCAAAGGATAAAAGAATACCACATGTGTTTTGATAAAAAAGGTTATAATAAGGTAAGATAACGTGGTTTTTGTTAAAAGGAAAGTAATTTTGCCTAGTTTTCAAAGTTTTAGGGATTGTTATAAACTGCTGAAATAAAAAGAATGATGGACAAAACTGAACTGATACAGAAAGCTGAGAATAAGTGAAAAATTATAAAAGGTTTTTAAAAATATTATCTTGTGGGCTTGGCATCCATAGTTCAGTGGTTAGAGCAATGGCCACATGCACCGGGGCTGGCAGGTTCAAACCCGGCCTGGGCCTGCCAAACAACAATGACGACAGCAACAACAAAATAGTCATGCATTGTGGTGGGTGCCTGTAGTCCGACGTACTTGGGAGGCTGAGGCAAGAGAATCACTTAAGCCCAGGAGTTTGAGGTTGCTGTGAGCTGTGATGCTATGGCACTCTACTGGGGGCAACATAGTGAGACTCTGTCTCAAAAAACACACACACATATATGTATTACCTTGTGGTCAAACTGATTGAGATTGTTTCTAAGGTTTTATTAAGATTGAGCTTGGCATTAATAATGTCTGAAGGTGAAGGTAGAATTTGGTTTTCTCTTGAATATTTTCATGTATTAGTAAGAAATAATAAAAGATTTGCATTTGCCTTTCAAGAAAATAGCAACAAAAAAAGAGAAAGAGAAAAAGAAACAATTCAATTTGCCTCATCCTGTCTCTATGAGACCTGTGATGGGGAAAGTGAGTCTCTTCTCTGCCAATCAGTAGAAGTGTTGCTCTTTGACATTGCTGAATTATCACTTTGGCTACATAATGGCTATTGCTTTACCATTACCTGTGTTTCTAGTTAGAGCAAGTGCTTTAAACCTTTGGTAGTGGACAAACTTTAAACAATCAAAATTTGGGGCGGTGCCTGTGGCTCAGTGACTAGGGCGCCGGCCCCATATACCAAGGATGGCGGGTTCAAACCCGGCCCTGGACGAACTGCAACAAAAAAAATAGCCGGGCGTTGTGGCGGGCGCCTGTAATCCCAGTTACTCGGGAGGCTGAGACAAGAGAATTGCCTAAGCCCAGGAGCTAGAGGTTGCTGTGAGCCATGAAGCCATGGCACTCTACCAAGGACGACAAAGTGAGACTCTGTATCTAAAAAAAAAAAAAAAAAAAATCAAAATTTCTAAGTCTAGATTCTATCTTTTTGACAGAAAGTAAGTAACATGATGGCTATTTGAGCCCCGGGAAGTCCAGGAGAGACATGTTTGGTTAGTTGGGTATGTTAAAATCATACAGAGAACCTTGTCAAGTATGAAATGGTGCTCAACTTTCTCTGGGTTATGTTTTTATAAACATGTTATTAAAGTGTGTTCCAACATTATGTGAGATTCCAGCAATTCTGATCTGCATGAGCGTATGTTATCAATAATAATATGCGATTATTATGTTCCTTTGTTGTAACCCTCAGGAATAGCCAAATGTTCTTGTCAATTATTTCTTTAACCATAGATTTTTCTAAGACTTTTGTCATCCACAGATAACTATTTCTTTACTTTAAATCTTCTCAAAAACACTATATAATTGGCTACAGTCCAAAATTTACTTCAGCAATGATATTTGCACAAAAGACTATGGTAAGGGCTCTTGCGTACAAATTTCAGATAACTTTGGAAATAACACCATTGGACTAGGGGGAAAAACTTCCAGGACTCTAATTAAAAAGCTGATGCACTCATGAGAAATGGTAGCCCAACCTCAAACAGGGGCTGAACCAACAGAGAGCGGAAAGAATTCTTTTTTACATTTTGTTCAAAATATTGCTGATTCATCATGGCTTGTTTTCAGAATCAAGAAAGCCTTTTTCTTTAGAGCTATTTATAGTCCCTAACAATTGAGAAAAGTGGCAATATTTATCTTTCTCTCTCCACCTGATATCCAGAATTTTGAAACTATTTGTGAGTATTCTTATTTTATCACAACATGCTTATTTGCATAAGTCCAATAATAACATATTTTCCTCTCTAACAAGACACATTATGGACACTGTTCTACCAAGGTTTTCACTGGAATGGGATATTACCAGGGGTAATTGGTGTTGTGCAGATGCCTGCAGTCCCAACTAGTCGGGAGGCTGAGGCAAGAAGACTGCTTGGCCCGGGAGTTTGCAGCTGCTGTAATGAGCTCACTTCTTTTCCTGCCCACAGCTGTGCTTCCCAGCCTGAACCGTGCAGTCCATTTTAGCCAGCTGGGTTCACCCCTGGATGAGAGGACAGAGCAGGGTGTTTGGGAGATGACAAACATGGCCTTGTTATGAGCCAACTTAAAATATCTATGAACAGATAAACTGCACCAACATTCAGTACAATTGAGCAATAGTCCTTGATCTGGTTCTGTTATGAACAGAATGTTTTCTGCCAACATTTTCATATCATATTGTAGAACCTTCCAGATACTCTCTGAAAGAAAGCCTCCACCCATGAGTGGAGCCTTAAGGCCACACGTGGCCCTCCAGATCCCCAAGTGCAGCCCCTTGACATAATCCAAACGTCACAAACAAATCCCTTTATAAAAAGGATTTGTTCTGTAAAATTTGGATTCAATCAAAAGGCCACACTCAAGGACCAGAAGGCCACGTGTGGCCCCACGTCACAAGAAAAGTGTCATAGGGTCCTTCCTCCCAGCGGAATTAGAGCCTCGGGTCCACCCACCCTTATGCTTACAGGAATTTATGTTAAAACGTTTTCATCTACTGCTCTCCCACATTTCTGTTCAGACTCTAATATCTCAGGCGGAAGCCGCCTGTTTTCCCTATGGAGCTGGCTGACCTTCACAGACACGCAAGGAAACTGGACCTGAAAGTGACAAGGCTTTGGGAACATCTCAGAGAAAACAGAAAGACAACCAGAGGGGCCGCACCAGGCTTTGCTCTGTGGGACAGCAGGCTCACCAGCTAACATTTTCCATGAAGGATCAAGGTTGAAATGGCCCAAATAAAATTAATCTCAAGAACACAAACAACTTTTCTTTTTCTTACTCTTAGCAAATTGTGGATGGAAAATTCTGTGTACTACACAGGAAAGAGTTTTCCAGCTGCCAGTGGACAAACCGGTGGACTTATTTACTATAGGAAAGGGTAAAATAACTGTAACTGGGGACAGATCATTTGGATCCTCAGTGACGTTTGAGAGGGCATGTTTGCCAGAGAAGAGTTATGTTGAATTCTGTTTTCGAGAATCAGACACTTTATTACAATTGAGTATAAAGATTTTATATAATAAGGGTGTATATCAGTTGACTTTACATTTTATTCTTGTTGAAGTCTGATGTTTTTATTCATTCTATGATTTAAATCAGCCTTCAAGTACTCTTGCAACCTTGAAAGGCTGTAAGTGTGAACACAGAAAGGTTTGTTCCATTCCATGGCTAGTTTTCTGGGGGCAGCAGCACAGAAAGGAAGCAGGGAACATCTCTGGAGTAGAGATGAGAGAGCGCCTTGCCACCTGCACGCAGACCGTGGGGTCATCCTGCCACACAGCGACTTAAGGCTTTCTGGATGATGTGCGTAAAATATTTCAGGCTGAAAACACAGACAGTGCTGAAGTTGTTGAGAGAATATGCTGAATTGCTTAGGCTGATGTGAGCGAAGCTGCTTCTATTCCAATGTCCAGCAGCAGGAACCTTGACAAAGTGTATCATTTCCAACGAGACTAGTTGGGAGATACCAGGTTTAGTTCATGGCACGAATCCAAAGTGTTGTACAAAATATTCTGAGTCCAGGTGAGAAGAGAAATGGTGGTAGACCTGGAAATTTCAACCAGGTAAAGTCAGCAGATATCATAATCCAAGTTTTACATCGATATTGGGAAATAAGACCCTGGAGATCTGATGTCAAAAGGGCAAATAGGATGTCTGTCCCAGGTCCAGAAAAGAGAGCCGAGAACTTGACTTCTCCCCTGCCTTTCTCTTTTATCCAAAGCCAATAGTGTGCTGCCTGCCAACACTGGGTGACAGTGGCCCTTTCTCAGTTGGGACACTGATTCAAATGCTAATCTCCCAGGGTCGTTCTCCCAGATACATCCTGAAATAATGCTCACCAGCTATCTGGGCATCCCTTACTCTAGTCAAGTGGATGCCTAAAATCACTGATTTACTTGCTATGTTTTTGGTGAATTGGCTCATTCATAAACACAAGGACACTTTATCTTACTGCACTTTGCTTTATCATCCTTCACAAATATTGCACTTTTCCAAAATAAGGGTTTGTGGCGAGCTGTGTGGAAGAAGTTCATCAGCATCACTTCGCCAATAGCAGGTATTTCCTAAAAAATTATTAAGACCCACCGAAGGCTCAGATGATTGTTGACATTTCTTAGCAGTGTTTTTAATTAGGGTATGTACATTGTTGCTTTAGACAGAATGCTACTGCACATTTAAATAAATTTTAAGTTCATTATAAATTTAAATTGTAATTTATAAATTACACTATAGTAAAATGGTGAACTAACGCTGTTGGTACCCAATTTGGATGGAACTGGAGACCATTCTTTAAGTGAAGCATTACAAGAATGGAAAAACAAACACCACATGCACTCACTATTAAATTCTCAACACTCACATGCTCATATGATAGTACAGCTCAATGGAAATCAAGTGGATGGAAAGGGAAGACAGAGGGGCAAATCTACCCCTGGCAGGCACAGTGCACACTGCCTTGGTGGTGGGCACACTCTTAACTTTGACTCACGCTATACCAAAACCCATGTGGCCGAAACGTCTGTGCCCCTCTAATATTCTGAAATAAAAAATTTTTACCTATTTTCCAATTTTACTTCCTTTATTCAGGAAAAATCACAGAGAAGCAACCAGGGTCTGTGATTTCAAGGGACTTTAATCCTCCAACAAACGTCAATTATAATCTTCTAATCTGCCCTCCAAGAGCAGAAACAGGCAAGCATTTCCCCATGTCAGCATCACTCACCAATTGATCGTAACACATTCCCAGTGTTATTGTTTTTGATAATGTTAAACAAATGTCATACATTACATAAAATAGTGATCAGTTTTTTCTAGGAGTTACTTTATAGTAGTTTCTTATAAACCTGGGCAGAAGACATAAATACTACATGGCACTAATTACATATTGGAAATGACGTGCAAGAGCTGAAGGCCGTTATAATAACAATCAGTGCTCAAGAAACAGATAGTCCTATTACAATTCAAAGATAAAAGAAACAAAATAAACTTATAAAGGAAAAAAGGCAAGATTTTTTTCAATTATTAAATGTTTTCTTGAGGATCAGCTTTTTCAAAAATACTCATTAATTATTCCTTTAAATTGCATGCAGACATCTGTGTGTGGGTCCGTGTGTATGAGAGGAGTAAGGTAGTCAATTATTTAATTTTTTTTTATAGAGACAAAGTCTCACTTTGTCGCCCTTGATAGAGTGCCATGGATTTTTAAATGACCCATAATCAAGGAGTGGCTTCATTGTGGCATGATCAGAAAAGAGATTTCTAACTGGATTTTTTCGTTAGTGTTTAGTTTCCACAAAAATATATTTAATAAGCTTGTTATCAGCCCAGCACCTGTAGCTCAATCATTAACCTGTAGCTGGTTAGGGTGCCAGGGCCACATGCACTGGGGCTGGTGGGTTTGAACCCAGCCCTGGCCAGCTAAACAACAGTGACAACAACCAGAATAGCCAGGTCTTGTGGCGAGCACCTGTAATCCCAGCTACTTGGGAGGCTGAGGCAAGAGAATCACTTAAGCCCAAGAGTTGGAGTTGCTGTGAGTTGTGACGCACTCTACTGAGGGTGACATAGTGAGACTCTGTCTCAAAAAAAAAAAAAAAAAAAGAAGCTTGTTGTATAAAATCAAACAATTAACATTTTTAACATTTCATCAATAATTGAAACTCATCAATAATTCAGAATCACTAATATCTGAGAGTGCTTTGTATTTTGGAAGATTACCTAAAGTAAAAAAAAAAATGTATTTACATATTTGCAACA
The DNA here is from genome assembly GCA_963574655.1 of Perodicticus potto. Lineage (NCBI taxonomy): Eukaryota > Metazoa > Chordata > Mammalia > Primates > Lorisidae > Perodicticus > Perodicticus potto. The sequence continues at coordinate 7,212 of CAUYRH010130787.1, read as the reverse complement.
CATGTAGATATAACCGAAGAACTACTTCAGCTAATACTGACATTCACAGAGTTGTGGAGAGTATAGCCTAGAGTCGCTGCTACGTCTTTAGGAAATTTAGCCAGCCGTGGTTCTGAAGATTCGCCCCTTCCTCCCCGCTGGTCTGTAGACTGGACAATGAGAGGGAGGAAATGTTGCATAGACCATAACACAAACACAACTCACTGGAGCCACCCTCTTGAGTGCGAAAAACTGCCTCCTGGTTGGGAGAGAGTCGAGGCATCCGAATTTGAAACTTATTTTGCAGATCACACAAATAGGAAGCTCTGGACAGGCATCCCTGTGGTCCTGGTGTATGGCGGCGTGCTCAACCGCTGCCCGTCGCATACCCGCCGCAGCAAACGAGAGGACCAGAAGGCCCTTTGAATCCATATGATGCTGCAGACGTTTCTGACGGGCTTCAGGGTTGTGCTCGAAGCTCTGTGAAGCATGACCACATTCTGAGACCCTGGGAACTCCTCCAGCTGGTGGGCCTGGATACATACCAGGGAATGCTAAAGTTGTTCTGTTTTTTAACAGATCATTAAAATATATGAAGTATACAGTTGGGCTCTTCTCTCCGACTGGAGTTTTTACTGCACAATCACTATTTGTTCTGTTATGAAAGTGTATATTGATCTTGGATTGGAAAAAAATTGTCTCATTAAGAACGTAATTATTATATAATTATTAAGTAATGATTCTCCCTTTGACAAGAACATGATGACTGGTTTTTATTTGCATCTCACTCTGTGGGATGTTACATCACCCCTCTGCTCCTAAGTGTCATTGGCTGACCCTTGGACATTGTTGCCTGGGGCAGAGCCTGCTGTGTTTATAAAAGGGGTGAAGGCAGAAGAAAGAAACACTCCCTGCTGGCCAGAAGACATGCAGCCAATGGATCTGGAGCATCGGCGAGTGAAGCTGAGTGATGGTCATTTCATGCCCATCCTGGGATTTGGCACCTACGCACCTCCAGAGGTAACAATAAGAGAGAGTCCAAGAGCTTTATTGATGTTGAGACTATCCATGGGTGAGCGGACGCTGACCTGGCTTGAATCGAAATGATGGGTTGGGGGGATGGGGATGAGGGGTGGTTCTCTGATGTGAAAGTGAGCAAAACGGAAGTCCACTTTCTTTTCTTTTTTCAATAGAAGAATTTTAATTAGGTGTGTATATTAGAAAGTAGTATTACATCAATATAAATTTTTTAATCCAGGGAACACATAGTTAAGTAAGAGTACATCCTTATCTTTATAATTTAAATACTCACTGAAGTATTTAGGGATAAGGGGAGAAGCATATGTCACATACATATACGCACACATAGTAACCAGGAAGAATAATAATCAGAACTACTGCTAGGCTGGAAGAAAATTTTCTTTTTTTTTTTTTTTTTTGAGACAGAGTCTCACTTTGTAGCCTTTGGTGCAGTGCTGTGGCGTCACAGCTCACAGCAACCTCAAACTCTTGGGCTTAAGTGACCTCCGGCCTCAGCCTCCCGAGTAGCTGGGACTACAGGCGCCCGCCACAATACCCGGCTATTTTTCGGTTGCAGTTGTCATTGTTGTTTGGCAGGCCCCGGCCAGGCTCAAACCCGCCAGCCTCGGTGTATGTGGCTGGCGCCCTAACCACTGAGCTACAGGTGCCGAACCAAAATGTTCATTCCAATATTGTCCTCAGACGACGAATTGTGTGGCCAGGGACAAGGTAATTAACAATTTGAGTCTCAAATTCTCGTCTATATGGCAAGGGTATTATGCATAGAGACATTTTGAAGACAGTTGCCAGGAATCGTTTACAATCATTTACATTGCGATACAAATTGGCATGAAAGAGTAGTGAAATGGGATCACTTGTTTTTTTATTATTAATTAGTTTGCGTTCTCTGTGGATTCTAGTTATCAAATCTTTGTCAGCAAATATCTACATGCAAATATCTTCTCCCATTCTGAGGACTGTCTGCTTGCTTTACTTACTGTGTTCTTGGCTGTGCAAAAGCTTTTTAGTTTGATCAGGTCCCAGTAATTTATTTTTGGTGTTGCTTCAATTGCCAGGGTGGGGGTGGGGAGGTCCTCCTCATAAAATATTCTCCCAGGCCAATTTCTCCAAGTGTTTCCCCTATACTCTCTCCAAGTATCTTTATAGTTTCATGTCTCAAGTTTTTAAATCTTTTATCCAGTGAGAATCAATTTTCGTTAACGGTGAAAGGTGACGGTCCAGTTTCAGTCTTCTACAAGTCGCCAGCCAATTCACCCAGCACCATTTGTTAAAATGGGCAATCTTTCCCCCAATTTATGTTTTTGATAGGCTTATCAAAGATCAAATGATGATAAGTATCTGGGTTCATCTCTTGGTTCTCTATTCTATTACATACATCTACCTCTCTGTTTTTGTGCCAGTACCATGCTGTTTTGATCACTATCGATTTATAGTATAGCCTGAAGTCTGGTGGCATGATTCCTCCTGATTTTTTTTTTTTCCTGAGTAATGTCTTGGCTATTGGAGGTTTTTTCTGATTCCATATAAAACAAAGTACTATTTTTTCCAAATCTTCAAAGTATCACATCAACAGCAATGGATAGCAATTTGTATCTGTACCTCATATGAATGATAAAACACAACTATATCCCAGAACAGAGAAGGGAAGGAGGGTCAGGGGAGGAGAGAGGAGAGGCAGGGGGACAGGGAGGTAGGGGGGGACATGACAGACATGTCAAATGAATTAAGAGTAGAGTATAAATGTCTTAATGCAAAAAGGAAGAGAGGTGAAGGCTATGTTAGTAGTTTGATGTAAGCATTCTAAATTGTATATAAAATCAGCACATTGTGCCCCATAAATGCATTAATGTACACACTTATGATTTAATAAAAAAAGAAATAATCCAGAGGGCAATGCACATAGACATTGACAAAAATATAATAATAGTATAATAAATTCTTAACCATAAAAACAATTTTTTGCATTTTTTAAAGGTGAAATAAAACCCCAGACAATAGTAAAGAAAAAAGAAAGAAAGAGAAGTGAAAATGAGGGCCTCCTGAGGCTTCAGCCTGGGTCAATTTGCACCAAAGTACTAATCTAGCCTGGTGTCAGGGATGCCAGGAAGCTCCAGGAGAAAGCTCCTTGTGATTTCACCGGAAAAAGAAGCTTCTGAAATATCTAAAAAGAAACAAAAAATAGCTTCCTTCATTCAGGATTTTATCATTTAACAAATGCATTTCAAATATTTATCCAAATTGGTAGATAAGACAATGATTTTACATTTCACTGGAAGGAGCACGGAACCTGATTTTTGCTAATTTCTTACAAGCTATAGTTAATTCGCTGCATATGAATCTATGTCCTCAGGAGACACCTCTTCGTTCCTCATGTGCGTGTACACAGCTGATTCACACAGCCGCTGTGCAGAACAGATCAACATAACAGATCCTTCTCCAGAGCACCTGTGTCAAACTCAGACCCTGGCCCGTATCTGGGAACTTGGACATCTTGTTATTTCCCGGCTGATAAGAACTGTGGCTGTGCCTAAACTGCTTGTGTGTAGACCTTATTTCTGTTCTGGATTTTTGGCATGTGCCACAGAAGGTGTCTATGTAACCAGACCCCAGTGAAATCTAGAAACTGAGGATCTAAAGAACCTTCCCTGTGGAGAGCATTTCCCACGTGTTGTCAGAATAGGATGCTGGCGAACATAGTGTGCTCCATGTAATGTCCCTGGGAGAGAACCCAGAGACACTCACACCACTTTTCTTCCATGTTTCATTCCATGCACCATTTTCCTGAAATAATTTATAAAATTGTATTACACTGGAATTATGACTATTAAGTAAAACTACATAGTAAGTACTTTTAATTTTTCCAACAAATTCCTGAGTGTGGAGGTGTTCCTGGGGGCCTCCAATGCTGGGGAACAACAAGAGATTGCCTGGGATGGGTGGAGTTCAAGGGCTGCTCAGCCTGTATTGGTATCCAAGATAACCCAGGAAAACTGAACTGGGTTTTTCTTCCCACGTGCAGAAATAACCCAAGATGAGGAAAGGCTGATTCTCTTGAAGGCCACTGTTTGTGCCTGAGCTTCCTCTCAGTCACCGGGACCTCCTAATCCTACCTCTGGTGCCCTCCAGGTTGACAAGAGCAAGACTGTGGAAGTCACCAAATGGGCGATAGAAGCTGGGTTCCGCCATATTGATTCTGCTCACTCATATGACAATGAAGAGCAGGTTGGGCTGGCCATCCGCAGCAAGATTGCAGACGGCTCTGTGAGGAGAGAAGATATCTTTTACACGTCAAAGGTACAGTGTCACGGTGTGCTGCTGAGGGCACAGATGCAATGTGGTGGGGGCCTCAGCTCAAATTGGAATGTTTTAGCATAGCCTATAGATGAATCTATGATCATATTATGGTTTCTCTAAGTTCCTGCATCACTTTCTATTTCTGAATATATTATTTCTTATTTTGAGTATCTATTACTAATTAATCTTTATCAGAGAGAGAAAAAGTGATAGTAAGAGAACACCGTGAGTATTAAATCCTTATCACTAAAATATCTTCAATGGTGTCCAGCACCTGTTAGTGTGTTAAAACCTTTGTTCCCTTTAGTTCAATAAAAGAATGATACTTATTCTTATCCTTAGAGTTGAAGAGATAAGACGAGTTGAGTATTAAAATGCTCTGTAAACTGTATCAACATAATGTAGATAACAGACACAACTATTTCTTGAAACAATTTTTATTTTTTTATTTTTTTAAATAGACAACTAATATTTATAAATAGAAGCTAACTTCAAAAAACAGATCATGCCAAATCTTATAGACAATAGAAAAAGTAGAAATACTTCAAATTCATTCTACTTCATCTGGATATACCTGATATTAAAATTGCAAAAAATATATTATTATAATGGGAAATTACAAACATATTTCACTTATAAATGAGGATGCACTATCCTAAACAACATATTTATTTTTATTAATCAATAATTTTTATTTTTTGAGCAATTTACTTCCATAGTTCAGTATATATCCTAATTATTTATCCATTATTTATCTGTTCATATGAATAGACTTCATGGGAAAGGATCAGGTCCAAAGGAACCCAAGAAAGGATGGAATCATTTTTGACCAGTAGTCATCATTTTGAAAGCCTGGGGAAAAATGTCTATTGGGTGAAGCAAACTAATAATTGGCTGAAATATTTATTCAACACAACTTCCATTCTCTAACCTCTACAGATTTGGGGCACTTACCTTCGACCAGAGTTGGTCCGATCACGCCTAGAAATGTCACTGAGCAAACTTCAGTTGGACTATGTGGACCTCTACCTTATTCATGTGCCGGTGGCTTTGAAGGTAGAAAACCTGTATGGTCAAACCTCACACATTTCTGTTGCCAGCACAACCACTGCTTACATGGAGGGTTAAATTAAGGTCTTTCTTTTTTTTATTATTAAATTATAGCTGTGTACATTAATGCAATCATGGGGTTAAGCTCTTTCTTAAGAGAATGTTGGAATTATTACACGGAAGAGGAACCCTAAGTCCTAATTCTTTTTTTACTGAGTAAAGGTTGAATCCTTCCTTGTGCCTGTAAACCCAGAAGAGCACAGCATCCTCAAGAACATCAGCAAACAATGATGGTCACGTTCAAGGCTCTGTCCCAGCCATAGCTTCTCAGTCCACGTCTTGGAGTGGTCACAGACACAGATGTCACACAGCTGGCGCTCAAACTTCTGCACAACGAGCTTCCGCATCTCTCTCCATTTTATGCTGAAACAGATTTGGCAGAACTCACTGGGTGGTTGTGAAAGGAAAGCCCTGATGGGAACTTGGGAAACTCAACATCCGCAGCTGCCTCTTCTCACGGTGCAGCTCTGTAGTTTCGCTTAGCCATTAATTCCTGTGTTTGATGTATGACTTTTAATTTAAATTTATAAAAAAATTACTCAGGCTCCTTTATGCAAGAGAGTTTATTGGATCATGTAAATGGAAAGTCAAAGCCTTGGTTGCATGGCAGGATCTGCCACAGTCTTCAGAAATGTGTCCTTTTCTCCCACCCTCTTCTGTATAATCCAACAGGTTTGCTGGATTTTTGTCCCAGCCCTTCCCCATGTTGGGAATTACTGTTTTGAAGCAGTGCAGGCCCCGCGGAATCACTCTTGAAAACAGCCTCCCTTGACCATGTCTGGTTTGTGGTCTTGGCAATGAACCATTGCGTGCTTCTGTAGAACAGGAGCTCCGATTGTCTCTCCCGGGTCAAGTTTGCACTGATGATTGATGCCCAGTGAACGAGAGGCATTTCCCAGGAGGAACATATAGGGGCAGACGACAGCAATATAAGTCACCTTTGAGACCCCAGTGACCTGGGGAAAAGGAGTTCATTTATACTTATGATAGACGTATGCACTCACCTTCATATGACTAGTGCCCCAGCCCTGAATGTACCAGGGAGTGGGGCTGTGGGTGGCGACTTTAACTTGTGACATTACTGAAATGACTGTTTGTCATTCAGCCAAGCGAGAAGATTTTGCCAACTGATGAAAATGGAAAAGTAATGTTTGACAGAGTGGATCTTTGTGCCACCTGGGAGGTAAGTGCTTGGGGGGAAGAGCAGAGAGGAGGAAGACAAAGGCAGAGGGTCTGCTTCCCACCTTCCACCTGTGAGGAGCCCCGCTCGTTCCAGAAATTGGAGCTTTGCGATGGGACATTTGCTATGGTTGTGGGATGACACCATGACTGCGATGCCGTGGGCGTCAGGCCAGAGAAAGTCCAGCAACTCCTTCCCTCACTGCGCAGGAATCCCTCCAGTTTCCTAAAGGGACACAGAGCTTCTTCCTTTGGCCGTTCCTGCATGATCCCTGCATATTGTGTTTCTGCTTCTCCTTTGACAGTCACTGCCTGAGGGTTTCATTGTCCTTTCCTGAAGCTGGTGATTTGACAGTGCTGTCTTCCCGCATGGATCTTCACCTGCACTCAGCTGCACACACGATCCTTCCCAATTCCTCCCTCCCCAGGCCCTGGAGAAGTGTAAAGACGCTGGATTGGCCAAGTCCGTCGGGGTGTCCAACTTTAACCGCAGGCAGCTGGACATGATCCTGAACAAGCCCGGGCTCAAGTACAAGCCCGTCTGCAACCAGGTGAGTGAGCTCGGCACACCGTCTCCTTTCTGTTCCTCTGTCCTTCCTCCTGCTCTCC
>CAUYRH010130785.1:0-13837 GCA_963574655.1 Perodicticus potto | reverse complement strand
TTTAAGAGAATGATTTCTCTTAAAAATTAGGTAGGGCACAAGTTATTTTTTTGTTCTTTTTTTTTCCTTTTCTTTCTTTCTTTTTCTTTCTTTTTTTTCTTTTTTTTTTTTTTGAGACAGACTCTCACTATGTTGCCCTCAGTAGAGTGCTGTGGCATCACAGCTCACAGCAACCTCAAACTCTTGGGCTTAAGTGATTCTGTTACCTCAGCCTCCCGAGTAGCTGGGACTACAGGCACCTGCCACAACACCAGTTATTTTTTGGTTATAGTTGTCATAGCTGTTTGGCAGGCCCAGGCTGGATTCAAACCTGCCAGCTTGGGTGCATATGGATGGCACCCTAGCCGCTGAGGTACAGGTGTCGAGTTATACATCTCTATTTGAGTGATATAAAAATATGCCCTTTACAAAAAACTAAATGTAACATTTTTCCCTGTGACTGCCCATTTCAAAAGGTCAAATCAAGGTGTCTCTGCTGAGGAGGCCTAAACACAGCAATACAGGAACCTCTTGTTTTCTTCCTCCCCTCTTCCTAAGAAAAAAGACACAAAAGATCTGGTTACCTCACACCCAGAATTCATGCCAAAGGATCCTAACCTTCAGGGAAAGCAGTGAAATTTGCTCACCTATTATGGTGCCATATAAAAGGGGTCTCTAACTGCCCCTGGGTGCAGACACTACCTTTGCACTGCCCAGTTGGTTTCACTCCCCTTTCAACAAACCTGGACTGAATATGTAACCTCTAACCTTGTCTCTGGGTGCCACCACCTACTCCTTTCATATGGTACAGGAATCCCAGGACTGGTGATGATGGCAGCTGGCTACTTCCCTCCCCATTCACCTCAGTTTTCTCAGAACCTAGTCCAGGTTTCCCCGGAACCTACTCTGCTGACCTGCCTGTGGGAGAGTCCTAGAGGATTTCACCCAAACTCACCATTGAAGGGTGAGTAAGGTCCTGAAATAGCTTCATACGGAACCTCCCCATGCTGGCACTTTGGCTCACTCCCTGCAGCCATGTCTTCACATTCCTCTCATTTCTTCATCTTCTTCATTTATCCATTAGTTCACACCTAATTGGGGGGGTTCTTCCTAGTGCTGTGCTCTCTTCTGGGGTCCCTGGGATCTGAAATCATTTTGTTTCATTTTTCACTTCAACCCCAATGCTGGACACTCCTTTAGGCTTTTAAGGTCCTGAGGACCTCAGGTTTTCTGAGAAAAAAATAGGGCTGCTTGACCTTTCTCAGTCTTTATTTTTTTGCTCCTCCATGCCCTGCTTCTTATGAAACAGGTAAAGGAAGACTTCTGGACATGGGATATGGCCCTTCCAACCCCCTCAACAGAGACGCCCTGGGAATATCTCCTTCAACTTCAAGACAATTTAGTAAACAGGATCTTACAGAACTTAAATAATTTCCTCCAAACAAATGGCAGATGGAGTGATGTCCTATCTTCAGGCTTTTCTCTCCCTCTGCTTTTACTTATACCTATACAAATCGTTGTTTGAACACCTCCCCTCTATCGTCCCCAGTCTTCCTCTCTGTCTCCCCACCTGTAGGGGTTCCCCCAGCTCCTACTACTACTCCAATTCCTAACCAGACCTTGAACGTGAACTCCCTCTGTTCTCCCATATTTTGTTAATCCCTCTCATGGCTTCCTCCCCCCACAAAAACCCATGCCCTCTCCCCCAGCACAGGCAGGGCTGTGGGCACAAGATACCAAATGTGAGCCTACAGACATTACATCTCCCATGGCAGTGGCTCAGAAAGTCGTGCATGCTCCCTAGGTCACACCAGACACAAGCATGGGCATGGGATAGGGCAGGGCAAGGCAAGCTCACAGGCCCGGCAGCCACCCTGCCCAATCCCCTTTGCCAACTTTCCTCCCCACTGTTTGGCTTCCTTCTTCTAACCTGCTGCAGAATTACCTCTGCTACACAGAAGACTTACCTCCACCCTGCCAGTTTCCATCTGCTCAGAGAAAGAAAGTAAGTTTTCACTGGACTAACAGCAGTCCTAAAAACAGAAAATTTTTCAATAGTGCTGCCTCTGGTGATATGGTGAATTACATTTATGGATTTGGGTATGTTAGCCAACCTTGTATCTCTGGCATTAAACCTACTTAATCATGATCTATAAACAAAGACCATATGATCCTCTCAATAGATGCAGCAAAAGCTTTTGATAAAATTCAGCATCCTTTTCTAACAAGAACACATAAGAATAAAGGCATAGGTGGCACATTTCTTAAACTGATTGAAGTCATAAGCCATCTACGACAAACCCACAGCTAATATCATACTGAGTGGAGTAAAACTGAAAGCTTTTCCACTTAGAACTGGAATGAGAAAAGGTTGTTCTCTATCACCACTACTATTCAAGATAGTGCTGGAAGTTCTATCCAATGTGATCAGGCAAGAGTAAGAAATAAAGAGCATCCAAATGGGGAAAGAATAGGTTAAACACCTGCTCTTTGCCAATGATATGATATTATATTTAGAACATCCCAAAGACTCAAACACAAGATTCCTGGAAGTGGTCAAAAAATACAGTAGTATCTCAGGATATAAAATGTCCATGAATCATTAGACTTTGTATATGTGAACAAGAGCCTAGGTGAGAATCAAATCAAGGACACAATTCTCGGCAAAGTAGCTTCAAAAAAAATGAAATACCTAGGAAAATACCTAATTAAAGAGGCAAAGGACCTCTACAAAGAAAATTATGAAAGCTTAACACAAGAAATAGTAGAAGATATTAAGAAATTGAAAAACATACCAGGCTCATGGTTGGGAAGAGTCAATATTGTTGAAATGTCTATACTTCCTAAAGCAATCAACAGATTCAGTGCAATCCCCATTAAATTACCAACATCACACTTTAAAGAACTTAAAAACATAATTCTTCATTTCATATGGAATCAGAAAAAAAAACACACTTCCAAGGAAATTCTTGGTAATAAAAACAAAGTTGGAAGTATCACCTTACCAGACCTTAGGCTATATTACAACTCAATAGTGATGAAAACAGCATGGTATTGGCACAAAAATAGAGACACTGACATTTGGAACCTAATAGAAAACCATGAGATGAAACTAACATCTTACAGCCACCCAGTATTTGATAAACCAAATAAGAACACACACTTGATAGAAGAATCCCTGTTCAATAAATGGTACGGGGGAACTGGATAACCACATGTAAAAGACTGAAACTGGACCCACACCTTTTACCACTCACAAAAATTGATTCAAGATAGCTAAAAGATTTAAATCTAAGGTGTGAAGCAATAAAAAAAACCTTGAAGAAATTATGGGAAAAACACTTGAAGATATTGGTCTGGGGAAAGATTTTATGAAGAAGACTTCTGTGGCAATTGTAACAATAACAATAAATAAAAAGGACTTAATTAAATGGAAAAGCTTCTGTACAGCTAAGGAGATAATAAAGCAAATAGAAAATCTGTAGAATGAGAAAAGATATGTACATATTATGAATCAGACAAAAGATTGATAACTAGGATCTACAGAGAACGCTAATTAATCAACAACAACAACAAAAAGCAAAATAATCCCATATATAACTGGGCTAGAGAGATGAATAGCACCTTCTCTAAGGAAGACAGACGAATGGCTAATAAACATATTTTCATATGATTCAGTGATTATCCTCCCTAATCATCAGAGAAATATAAATCAAAACCACCATGAGAGATCACCTAATCTCAGTAAGGTTCATCCACATCACAAAGTCCCAAAGCTGCAGATGTGGAGAGAAGGGAACAATTTTACACTGCTGGTGGGACTGCAAACTAATACAACCTTTTTGGAACAAAGTACAGAGAATCTTCAAAGGACTCAAACTCGACCTCCCATTTGATCTTGCAATCTCATTACTGGACATCAACCCAAAAGAAAAATAAATAAATAAATAAACATTTTATTATAAGAAAATTTGCACTAGACTATGTATCATAGCTCAGTTTACAATTGCCAACATGTGGAAACAACCTAAATTACCTCCATCCCAGGAATGGATTAACAAGCTGTGGTACGTGTATACAATGCAATACTGTTCAGGCACTAAAAAAGATGGAAACTACATCTTTTGACTCAACCTGGATTGAGGTAGAACACATTCTTCTTAGTAAAGCATCACAAGGATGGAGAATCAAGAATCCAATGTGCTCAATTCTAATATGAAGGCAGTAGATGAGCTAATACAAAATGGGGGAAGGGGAATAAGGGAGTAGGGAGACGAGAGGAGGGAAGTAAATGGTGATCATGGTGTATGGCACATCTCTTGGGGATGGGACACAATCACAAGAGGGAATTTACCTAACAAATGCAATCAGTATAACCTAATTTTGTATATCCTCAATGAATCTCAAACAATTAACAGAAATATAGATCTAAGGCATAAAACAATAAAAATCCTGGAAGAAAGTATGGGAAAGACACTTGAAGATATCAGCCTGGGGAAAGATTTTATGAAGAACACTGCCATGGCAACTGCAGCAACAACAAAAATAAATAAATGGGACTTAATTAAACCGAAAAACTTCTGTACAGCCAAAGAGACAAAAAACAAAGCAGACAACCTGTAGAATGGGAAAAGATATTTGCATATTATGAATCAGACAAAAGCTTGATAACTAGTATCTACAGAGAACTCTAATTATTCAACAAATAAAAGCAAACAATCCCATAGATCTGTAGGGAAAAGACGTGGATAGAACCTTCTCTAAGGAAGATAGATTAATGGTTAGCAAACATATGAAAAAATGGTCATCCTCTCTGTAGTCATCAAATCAAAACCACCCTGATATATCCCCTAACCCCTGTAAGATTAGCCCACATTACAAAGTCCCAAAGTTGCTAATGCTGGCATGGATATGAAGAGACGGGAATAGTTTTACCCTGTTTGTGAGACCGCCAAAGTAATACGGCCTCTTTGGAAAGATGTATGGAGAATCCTCAAAGAATTCAAATTAGATCTCCCTGCAATCTCATTAGCAGGCATCCACCCAGAAGAAAACAAAATCATTTTGTCATAAGGACATTTGTACTAGATTGTTTGTCCCAACTCAATTTACATTGGCCAAGATGTGAAAACAAACTAAATGCCCATCAAGTCAGGAATGAAGTCACAAATTTAGGTCCATGCACATCATGAAATATTATTCAGCCATAACAAGACAGTGACTTCACATTTTTTGTAATATCCTGGATGGAGTTGAAACACATTCTTCTTAGTGAAGTATCACAAGAATGGAAAAGCAATTATTTAATGTACACAATACTAATGTGAAGCCAGTAGATAATCTTATGTATGCCCACACAGATGAACAACTCATTTCAATTCAAGTTGGGGGAAGAAGTAAAGAGAAAGGGGAAGAGGAAGGCTCTCACTGAATGGCCACAGTGGTGTAGTGGTGTTTGGCATATATTTTATGTGTGGGACACAACAACAAGAGTGACTCTACCTAACAAAATCAAATACTTTGACTTGGTTGTACCCTAACATTAACCTGAAATAAGTTTATTTTTTATTTTTTTATTTATTTTTATTTTTTTTGAGACAGAGTCTCAAGCTGTCACCCTGGATAGAGTGCTGTGACATCATAGCTCACAGCAACCTCCAATTCCCGGGCTCAAGCAAGTCTCCTGCCTCCGCCTACCAAGTAGCTGGGACTACAGGTGCCCACCACAAAACCTGGCCATTTTTTTTTTTTTTTGGTTGCAGCCATCATTGTTGTTTGGTGGGCCTGGGCTAGATTCGAACCCGCCAGCTCAGGTGTATGTGGCTGGCGCCTTAGCCTGATGAGCCACAGGCGCCAAGCCTGAAATAAGTTTATTTAAAAACAAAATAGTGCAATAAGTGGGTTGTAGCCTTCACTTGAAAGATATAAATTTGCTTCATATTAGCACAATAAGATGGGGAAAGGGGTGAGGGAGGGAAGGGGAGGGAGAGGGTGAGGGGAGAGAGGATAAAGGGTGGGATTACACTTGTGGTGCATATGTGAAGGGTCAGGAGAAAACTTCTAAATATGGATCAAAATTGTTTTCACATAGTAAATGAGAAAATATCATGAATGTTATATTAATCAGGGTGATAAAAATATTTCCGATTGTATGTGAAGCCCGCACACTGTACTCCATGACTGAATTATTGTACACAGTTATGACTCAATAAAAAATAATTTAAAAAAATAATTAAAATAAAAACAAAATAGTGGCTGCCAATTTACAACTTCTCCAGAGATAGTTACTCAAAAGGCCCAAGAAAGAAGAGTACATCCTTCTACAGAATCAACTTCTGGCCAGTACTACAATTCTGGGTCCTAAAATAAAATTCTCCAAGAGGCTTTTTTGCTAGAACCCTGGAATCATGCCTTCTCAACAAAAGAGAAAGGCACTAGAAAAGAGAATATAATCTCCAATTTTAACGTGTTTATATTCTTAAAACAGGACATTATATTCACCTTCTGGAACCAGTGGTCCCCTGAATCAATATCTTCCATAACCATAGACCCATGGGAATGGCTTTCAACTGACTGACAGTTCTAACTTGAAAATGGGGAAAAGGGTAAGGGAGGGAAGGGGAGTGGGGGAGTGGGTGAAGAGAGGGTAAATGGTGGAATCACACTTATGGGGCATCTTAGAAGGGACAGGTGAAACCTACTAAATACAGAATATAAATGTTTTCACATAATAAACGAGAAAATCTCATGGCTATGTCGAACAGTTGGATGAAAATATTTCAGATTGCATATGAAGCTGCATACTGTACCCCATGATTGCACTAATGTACACAGCTATGATTTAATAAATAAATAAATAAATAAATAAATAAATAAATAAAATATAACATTAGAACTTTAAAAAAAAAAAGAAGAAGAAAAGAAAATGGGCTCAACTTCATCACACCAAGATCGCCTTACGTAACTTACTCTCTAACACAGGTAAGTAAATTAATTCTAATAAATGCCAGAGCCTTGTCCACTAGTCTTCCTGAATTTTATAGACCTCTATTTTTCTCTCCTATTGCCATCATTAAAATGACATTTTGTACTCTATAGTTTTTCTGTTCTCTGGAAGATAAAGTTATTTTGCTCATCCTTTTATTATTTACCAGTTATCCTCCCTCCAACCATCTTAGAGGTTTAGAGCTACTCACAGCAGGGAAAAGGGACCTTTGCAGTTTTTACAGAAGACCTGCTATTTCTACACCAATAAATGTGGTCTGGTTTGAGAGGGCATTACCTGGTTCCGGGAACAAACTACACAACTGTCCTCTCAAAATGAGGAATCCTGTTTCAATAGTCCATGAAGACGCTGGATCTTACTTTTCTTCAGCCCCTGCACTGCAATCCTCCTGCTATTAACCATTGCCCCTGGTCTAATTCAATTCCTGTCCTTATTTATTCAAGACAAGGTAAAAAAGATGTCAACCACACTTATATCCCAATTCCTACTACTCCCCAAACCCTCTCCCAGTGTACCCTAATCCCACATACACTACCAACACTGACTCCTCACATTGAGGACAACTATGACCCTATTCAGCCAATAGCAATTTTAGAGGACAGACCATCATTCTCACCATCCATTTTAACAAGAGCAGGGAACGTTGTGAAGCCTAACCAGCCATGCATGAACCCTTCCAACTCCTCCTCTGCTTTCTCTCCTCCTATAACAAAGACACAAAGGATCTGCTTAGTCCCAATCCCAAAGTTTGTACCAAAGGGCCCTAACTTTCTGGGAAAGCTATGAAATTTTCCCACCCCCAGTGGCCCCATATAAAAGGGCTCTCTAACTGCCCTCAGGCACAGACGCCACCTTTGCACTGCTCAGGTCCCCCTCCTATTTCAATAAACCTAGTCTGAACATCTAAGCTGTTGTCTCATTTCTGGATGCCACTACTTACACCTTTCAAGCTCATCTACTATGTTATGCTCCCTTATTGAGGAAATGTGTTCAAATGTAGCTTCCCATAAGCTATTGAAGGATTTCAGAAAATTGCACTCAATATGTGACTCCTAGGTATTAAGATAATTTTGAATCAAAGTCTCTGAGAGACTCACATACTTAGGAAGGGGCTTTCCCTCTATCTGCCAACCCAGATAGACCCATCAAAACAACTGACTTCCCTTCCCCTTACTGTTATCTCACTATATTTTAGGAAAGAAATCAAGAATGAAACAAGACCTGGCCCACATCATTTTAAATATAATTCATTCCTCCTAGGTTAATTTAATTTTCAAAGAGAATAATTTATAGGCCAACAATTTCCTGCTCCATCAACACCTTCTCCCAATTATCTGTTCCTCCTCCACCATAATCATTTATTGCCCTGAAACAGAATTACATATGTTGCTCATTTCCCTCCTTTCCTCTCAAATAAGGGCATTTAAATTACTGGACCACATTGGTATACTGAATAATCATTCTGCGATTCTCCTTATATGCATAGGAAATAAATCTTTCCCTTATTAATCTGACTCTCTGTGAATTGATCTTTCCAGAGCAAAGTGGAAGTATCCCCTCACCCCACATTATTATTGGGTGACTGATATTTCTATCTTGAATGTTGCAGCAAATTCTTACAATTTTATACTTCTCAGGGGCTTATTTTGGAAGTAAGTTTGGCAAACACAACGACTTGGGTCTAATCATTCATGAAAGCTCCCACTGCACTGCTCCCTCTTCTGTTCTCATTGTGTCATTCCAGTTATTTCCTTATGGAACCCCGTAGGAGGCCACTCCACATAGGACAGCTGAACACAACACATCTCACTCCACTGATGCCTATGAGCTGTGGAAACTGAGAAATCAGGTCATTCTTGTCACATTCAAAACAGAGTACAGAAGCCAGGGGCAAAAATCACACAGGGTTCATAATATTGCTCGAGAAATGAAATTCTCTGCAAGTAGAGTGGCTGACACTATCTGTTATAACCTGAAACCAGCTGGATGAAAGATAAGCTCAGGGGTGCACATTTCAGGGACAAGCTGCACATACCTTCAGATCTTTTAAATGCACTTTGCATGAGAATCCTCTTTCTTCTAGAGGTGAAGGTAGTGAAATCCAACATAAAACTTCATAATGTGATTAGATGAATTATAAGGAAAGTTGAACTCTCAGCCTAGCAAGAAGTACATAGTAATTTGATGACATTGTTTAGGGGGAAAAAAGGAACACTTTGATGAGTCTGTAGATGTTGACCTCTAAAATTGGGATGAGTTGTGTTCACCAATGTTAGTGGCCTCCCCATGCACAGCTCACGGCAGCATCTTCCCCACTAAAGGTGGTCTAGGCCTTTCCTCTTCTGTGTACTTCCTGCTGCACTATCTTAGGAAATGGTCATGACCTCCACTCAGGCAGGTGCCAGGCAAGACACTCCTGATTCTGCTCAGGACCCACTTCCATCATACCTTTTTGCTTCTAGAACTATAACTAGAATCAAGGCCGACCAGGTGCTATTTCACAAAGTGTGACCCATAGGAGGAATATTACACTCCAAAAACACTACTTGAATTTGTTAATTTATATAGGCATAAATCAGGAACATGTGTGGAAATGTATATTTAGGTTTGGAATAGTGCTGAAGGAACATAACATTGGATGAGGTCAATTTTATTGACATGCGCCCACTAGATAAAAATCTGCATTTTAAAAAAAAATAAAAAATAAATCTTCATTTACAGTTGCAGTTCAGGGAGCTAGATAGGGCTCTAATAGTTTGTTGACTGGTTGACTGAAACTTGGATTAAAAGACGATCCTCCTCAAGCAACATGGAAATGGCCTATTGAAGCCAGAAATGTGGACTGCATGTTGGAAGCTGAGAAGCTGAGCTGAAGCAGTACAACTGACGTATTCTGCTCATCTCACATTATTTCTCACACTCCTCATGTGATTAGCTAGTTAAAGTTTCACCATGAGTGTGAGGAGGTTTGTCTCAGGAGACTTTGAGGAAGTAGTCACACACAGACAACAAGTGCTGTGAGGTAAAGGTTATATTGATAATATGATGTTTTCCTTGATTATTCCCTTAGATGTTTTCTTAAAGTGAAAATTACCTTTATGTTATTTAAACATTTTGTGTTATTACAGCAAAGACTATGTTGATGCTGCTTTCTGTCAGATAAAGATAAAATTTTCTAGGTTTATAACCTGGCCTTCCCATTATAAAAATTATTAGAATGGTAACTGAGACAGAACAATTTTTGATAGACCACTCTCATTGTTCTCCAGAATGCTGACATGAAGACAAATAACATTTGGAGGACATAAATCCCTGTCTCCACATCTGGCTGACGGTGACAGACAGCTGGATCCTCCTCGCCAATAACACCATCTCCCTTGGATGACCCTGCAGAAAGGATTTAATAGCTCAGGGAGACAAGATTAGTAGAGTAGATTTAACACTTAAAACTAACTCAGCCACAGTGGAAGGGTCTAGAAGGCTTGCTTTTCACCAATACATTGATAAACATATTTGTAGGGGGAGCCCCAGCTCCCTGAAGAGCTTCCCGATTGCTCTTCTCTGTTGGTCATACCTTATAGTTGGAATCATGGTCACTCAATGGAAAAATGTCAGTGGAAATAATTGGATCTCACAGGGCTAAGGGACCAAGTGGCAGCAGTCAATCTTCAAAGACAAGGTGGGCACAGTTACCTTAGTGGACAGCAAAGGCACAGAAATATTCTGACTGGCCTGACTCCTGTAGATATATGATGCTGGCTCGTTAACCATGGTGTTCTTAGACATTAGATAGGTACAAGGCCTATCAAATTCTGGCTTGAATTAAATAAGCAAAAAACATTCAGGTCTAGTGAGTAAAACATAAATAAAATCACTAACACAGTGAATGATAGCTCTTCCCTAACTTCCCAGATTTGAGCCTCTTTACTTTTCCAAACCTTTTGAAATAAGGGGCAAAGGTTCCCTAAAAGGAGCACCTTAAAACTTCATACTGTTCATACACTATTAAAATTTCATACTGTAAATCTTCCTCCCATCCTTCCTAAAAGGAACTTACATTCTTTTATCAGAGTAACTGTGCTTTGGGGAAAGACAAATAATAACTTTGGGGGACTATTGAACACTGGCTCTGAAATGACACTGATGCTTGAAAGCCTAACACACCACTATTGTCTCTAGTTAGAGTGAGGCCCTACAGATGTCAGATACTTAACACGGTCTTACATCAGTTTTACTCACAGTTGGTCCAGATGGTCCCCAAACCCAACCTCTAGACATTTCCCCAGAACCATAAGGCATAATTACAATAGGAACACTGAGTACCTGGCAGAATCCCCACACTGGTTCCCCAATCTATGGAATGAGGGCTATAATGGTGGAAAAGGCCAGCGGAAGCCATCAGAGCTCAAGGTAGAATTCAAAAACAGAACCAAATTCTTGATGGTACTACAGGGATTAGTGCCACCATCAAGGGTTTGGAAGATGCACGGGTGGTGATCCCCACCTCATCCCCATTCAATCTTTCTATTTGGCCTCTGTAGAGCACAGACAGACCCTGGAGAAAAACATGGATTGACGAGGTGGTAACTCAAATTGCAGCGGTTGTACTATATATGATGTCATTGTTTGAGCTAAGTGTTAGGTTAATATATCTTTTACAGATCAATGCAGCTATTAATCTGATGAATGTTCTGTATTTTTTTGTTTTTGTTTTTATCATTTTCTTATTTCTGTTTCTAAGGCCCACCAGAAACAGTTTGCTATTAGCTAGCAATGCCAGAAGTGCAAATTAAGTGGCCTACCTCAGGGCATATCAAATCTCCATTCTTAGGTCACAATTTGGAAGGAACTTGATCACTTAAAAAAAAAATAAAGTAAAGAAAGTAAATTTGGGGACTCCATAGAGATTGGTGAAGTGTCTATGACCAGGATGGTGGCAGGAATGTTAATGGGGAAAAAAACTCTGTAAAATAATTTTAAAGAGTTTTTTTCTGAGCCATTATGTGTAACCATGATGCAAAATGCTGTTTGTATTTCTCTGGCTCCCCTGGGTCTGGACATCCCTTAAGCAAAGAATATAACTCTCCCTGTTTTTCTGGTTCTGTTAAATAGTCCTTCCAGGTTATAAAAGATTTCCAGCAGATGACCTATTAATCTCTTACACCATAACCTGAGCTATGATAGACAAGTCAACCACCTCTTGACCTTCCTTTTGGTCACATCCTGAATTGCTTCTAAGGAGCCCCCTTTCCCTCATTAGGGCCAGACCCCATTTTCAGTGGTAGCCCACATGCTTGAAGTTGTTTTAATAAATCTCCAGCATTAACTCTACTCAGCCTACTTTTTTGTCATGCCAAATAAGTCCTGAGCATGTGGTCCTGCAAGAATTGGGTTACAGTTTGGGTTTATCCATTTTAGAGAGAAAGGAATTGCAAGGAAAAGAAATCATAAATCAATACATGGAAGTTATACACTGGTTTGTCCTAAAAAGATGGAACATCTGGAAGGAGGGTGTTACAGGTTATATGTAGGCTCAAAGATTCTTTGATTTGTAACTGATTATAGAAAGAAAACTTGGTCTAAAGGTTTGTAATGTTTTAAGTTAAGGTAAGGAACTCTGTTAATCAGAGACAAGCCACATATACCCATTCGAGTCATTTGTTAAGCAAATCAATGGCCTGTAGGTCATTTAACCATTGCTCTGCATGATTTAAGTTTCCTTAATAATTTAGTATCTTACTGCTGGAGGCATGTTAAATTTCCCTTAGCTTTGTAGATGAAAAATAGCCTCAACTCCCCCTTATCTGTAAAAGTTACTTAACGATCTAACTAGTTATCAGTTAGCCAGTCCTCCCCCTAGTTCTGACACCATGAAGGCTCTCGTGACCCTGGGTGGAAAAACAAACCAGATATACAGCTTGGGAAAGTAAATACTAAATTCTTCAGATAGAGATCAGAGGGCTGATGATGGATAGCTAAAGACAGTAAATGTGGGGAGGGTATAAGAACTCTGTGAAACTTTCCCAAAGCAAGACAGGCTTTGAAGGATTTCCTTGCCTTCCTGAGATTCTGAATCTTGGTAATAACAGAGAACTTTAAAGCACATGAATGTTTGTTTGAGTCATGCTCCTGGTTCTGGCTTCCTGATTACAATTTCATGAAAAGGAAGTCAGTCTTAAGGTTTTCTTGCAGTTCCCATGGGCAAGAGGGAGTTCATTTAGTTGGAAGGGCAGCTTAGGATTGTTTACATCACAGAAATATCAACAGTAAAGGCCACACTGACAAGGTTTTAGACAGATCTTAAGTTACCCAATTTCATATATTCTGGTATAAGCTACAGAAAAAATAAATAAATAAATAATAAGATAGCATTTCTTCATATCACCAAGCACTACAGTCAGGGTCAATGAGGAATTACAACAACCAGTCCAGGCAGGAATTTGAATGACTCATCTCTTCAGTAATGAAGCTTTCAATCACCCTGCCACGTAAAGAAACCAGGACCAGCTGAGCTTCTTCCTGGAGCCAAAGTGAATGGTCACCTGGGATACCAGCTACAATCTGTGACTAGTCATAAAAACCTGCAATTTCCATCAGTATTTTCTTTCAAAATATATAAACAAATATATATATATATATATACCCACAAATATATACAAGTATACATATCTCAAGTATCTTTGGTTTTGTTCCTCTCTTGTTCTTGTATCGTGTGACATGAGATCTATTGATTTTACATGTCTACCAGCATTTAAGTGTTATTAATTCTACATAATAATATTGCTGGAGAAGAGTAAACATTGCCCAAAGACTTTAACTTAAGGGAAAATCATTATGTTTGGGGGCTTAACA